>JAOXOE010029606.1:0-14223 GCA_028565055.1 Phoeniculus purpureus
CTGGCCATCAGGAAGAAATTCTTCCTGGAGAGAGTGGTCAGGCCCTGGGATGGGCTGCCCAGGGTGGTGGTTGAGTCGCCATCCCTGGATATGTTTAAAGTCATGTAGATGTAGTGTTGGGGGATCTTGTTTAGGGGTGACCTTGTAGGGTTGACGGTTGGACTCGCTGATCCCAAGGGATCCAACCTGAATGATTCTATGACTCTATGAGCATGAAGGAGAACACGGTAGCAGCGCTGCCTTCGTGCAGACTCACCATGTACGCTGCAGCCCTTTGTGCCTACTCTGAGCTGTGCTCAGCGAGGAAAACCAGATATCAAATTTTATAGGCTGAGCCATAAAACTGCTAATACAAGGTGGAGGTGATCCGCTGATGTAATAGGCCATTTAGCAAAAAATGGTTATAGATTTTCTGCCTTTTACCTGATCCATTTCATTTCTCGCAAAGGAACAGCTAAGAAGGAAAGTGCTGCACTCATGCTTCATAACCATTCCTCTGATGCTTACGGTGCTGCTTTAATGGGAGATGCTTTGAATCATTTGCTTTAAATTGCTGTTACCTATTATTTTCACATCCGCTTTCTGTTACAGTTCAGCCGAACACCTGGTTAGTAATTCTTGTCCAAGGCCACGAGCAAACAATAGCGGGGTGTTTAGTGTTACTGAGGAGCCTCAGGAACTCACTGTGCGTGTCCATAGACTGCAAACATTCCTGTGAACCAAATGAATTTGCACACGAGGCTTGGATTTGTGCTCGGAGTTCCAGCAGTGAACTTTTCAGAGTCGCCGGCATCCAGGAGGAGGAGATTTCAGTAGTTTATTAGAAAATGCTGCTCTGCAAAAGATGTGAACAGTCTTTTAATGCAAAGATTGAGTGGACGTGCCATATCCTTCCTCAGCACCGTATCTGCTTGGAGGTTAGGCTTACACCAGCCACAAGCAAATCCTTCCATCATAGAATCATGGAATAGTAGAATCTTCGAGTCATAGAGTCATCGAATCATAGAGTCATGGAGTCATAGAGTCATGGAGTCATAGAGTCATGGAGTCATAGAGTCATGGAGTCATAGAATCATGAAGTCATAGAGTGATGGGGTCATAGAATCATGGAGTCATGGAGTCATGGAGTCATAGAATCATGGAGTCATAGAGTCATGGAGTCATAGAATCATGGAGTCATAGAATCATGAAGTCATAGACTGATGGGGTCATAGAATCATGGAGTCATTAAATCATAGAATCATAGCATCATAGAATCATCAAATCATAGAATCATAGCATCATAGAACGGCCTGGGTTGGAAGGGACCTCCAAAGGGCATCTAGTCTAACCCCCTGCAGTGAGAAGGGACATCCTCAACTAGATCAAGTTGCCCAGAGCCTTATCCAGCCCTACCTTGAATATCTCCAGGGATGGAGCCTCAACTACCTCCCTAGGCAACCTGTTCCAGTGTTCAGCCACCTCTCCTGCTAAAGAACTTCTTCCTAAAAGCCTGCCCTTCTCTAATGTGAAATAAAGCCAGGCACTGACAGTGACGTTGGGGAGCGATAAATAGCAAGAGGAGGGGTGATGGACGTGGAGTGGTCTGAATCGATGGGTAAACTGAGCTTGGCCAAGCAACGCGCCTTTTACAGCAGCAACTATAAAGCTGTAAATTGAGCAGAGAGCAAAGGCACTGGTGGAGGCTGCTGCTCGAGCAGCTCATTCCCTGCAAAGGGTGGTCACGGCGCATAAAACCAACTCATTGTGGACTCCTGGTTTGGGGTCTCACTGGAATGAGCTAAGGGGAGAGCCCCTCAAATAGGGAACTATCCAGATGGCTTTGTGAGGTTTGAACTGTCCATGTCCAGACAGGTTATGGCCTGTTTTGTTTTGCTTCTTGATGATATATCTGTCCATAACTGAAGCCTTCGTTTCACAAGATACGCAGGGCTATGCTAAGTCTTTCCCTCCCTTAAAGAGCTTCCTGAGCCGGGGACCTTCACCACAAGATACTCTTCCATTTTCTGCTCTCACCTGTCTCATTGCTCTCATCAGCTGAACTGCTTCTCACCTTTCTTATCTCCTTTGTGGCAAAGAAGAAACGTGTTTAATCCTTAACCCCAGGGCTGCTCTCTTCACCTTTGGGTGGGTGCGGAAGCTGCCAGCTCACTTTCTGCATGGGGATCTCCCGTGTGCCTTTGCACACTCAAGTCACATCCCTCTTTCACCGCCTTTAACTTGCCTCAGATCTCCACTGCCCATCTAATCTGGAGGCAAACCCAGACTGTGGTCTGTTTGGCTTTGTCTTGAAATTATCTATCTGCACATAACTGAAGCCTTCACTTCACAAGACGCGTAGGGCCACGCTGAGCCCTTCCTTCCATCAAGAAGAGTTTCCTGAGCTGAGGACCTTCACCGCAAGATGCTCCTCCGTTACCTTGTGGTTGTTTTTTTCCCCTCCTTGTTTTCATTTGGATGCACTAATTTTCTGTGGTTTAATTTACTTTCTCTATGTTATGATTGTCTCCAAATTTACAAAAGTAGTTAAATGAGGACTATTTATTTAACAGCCTGTAATGGCCCTTTTGGAGGGAAGCCATTAGGTAGATACTTAAACACACATCTCTTCCTAGTAGAGAGCTCTCCTGGTGTGACTGCAACCAAACACATCTCAGCCTCAGCCCTGCAAACAGTTTCTCGCAAAACCAGGCTTTATTTCCAAGAGCAGCTCTGTAGAAACCCTGACATCTTCATCCAGCTTAGTGCTGCCTGGGAGTGTCTCCTGATTTTATCCTAATAAAGCAGATACTTGGTTATAGGCGTCTGGGTAAGTGGCATCAAACAATGGCTGTGTTTGTGCGTGAGCAAGGGGATGGGAAGGCCAACAGCATCCTGAGGTGGATCACAAGGGGGGTGGTTAGCAGATCAAGAGAGGTTCTCCTGCCTCTCTAGTCTGCTCTGGTGAGACCACATCTAGAATCTTGTGTCCAGTTCTGGGCCCCCTCAGTTCAGAGCTGCTGGAGAGAGCCCAGCACAGAGCCACAGAGATGATGGAGTGGAGCATCTCCCTGCTGAGGAAAAGCTGAGGGAGCTGGGGCTCTGGAGCTGGGAGAAAAGGAGACTGAGGGGTGATCGCATGAATGCTGATAAATATGGAAAGGTGGGTGTCAAGAGGATGGAGCCAGGCTCAGGAATAGACGAACTGGTGGCTTTGCTGTCTCCTGCAGCCTTCAAATCAATACTGGTTGCATTTCTGGCAGGCAGGCTTTAGCCAGGCACTAATTACTGGATTTGGCACGCGAGTCACCAGAGGGAATGGGATGGCTTCTGTTCTGCTGGAGTATCAGGTGGGCCCTGCTGACCTTAAAATCTATGAATCTCTAACAAGCTGCATAAGAGGCAGTCGGGCAATGGGCTGTTGTCAACCCATTGCCAGTGTGAGGTGCTTGTGGAGCACAGGACCTCTCCGTTATTAGACCTGAATTTCACCACACTCTTGGCATAGAGCAGTTCAGCTCTGCTCCATCACGTTTGTGTGGTCAACTCAATGTCTTCTGTGAGGCCTGAAGTGAGACCACATGGGCACCAGTGTTACCAATGTGCTGGTAATTGGTGCAGGGCACTGTGAGTATCAGGTTATGAGCTTTGCATTCCCTTGTTTCAGGTACTTACCTTGAGGATTCCAGAAGGGCCCAAGGGATAAACAGGGTTAGGGTTAATCTTTTGTCAGCACTTCTTGGGGCTGTAGAAGCAATACTGCCTACATATCGAGACGTTTGAAAGGGGTTCAATTGAACCACCAACGATATTTGTGAGGCTTTAATTCATTTAATACAGAATTCCATGGAAATCCTGAGATTTGGATCTGGATCACACCTGCTGACTTTCTACTTCCATTCTCACAGTCAATAATGAAGCTTCATTGTCCATAGTTGGGGAGAGAAGGAAGCTATGAGGAAAGTACTAACTTTTCAATGATTAACTTTAAAAGATTGCCACGCTGCAGGGTACCAGGCCATGGAACCTTCTTAGAAAAATGGGTCGACACTCCAATTCAATCCACATTCAACCACGTGGATTGTATAAGGTGCAACCTTTTTCCCCTGTATAGTCCACATCACTCTCCTGAGCCTAAAGAAAAATGCTCTAAAGAACCTTGTGGCTCCACGGACTGGTCAATGGACTTGTCGATGTAAGAAGGTTTAGCATCTCTCAAAACAGGTCTAGTAGCTGTTGGTCATCTGCCTAGGAAGAGATGTCTCCTGCATACAGCTCACAGAATCACAGATCATTAGGGATTGGAAGGGACCTCGAAAGAACATCCAGTCCACAGCAGTATCCCCTTGATTCAGTTGCACAGAAACACATCCAGGTGGGGTTTGAATGTCTCCAGAGAAGGAGACTCCACAGCTCTGCTCTGAACAGTGAAGGAAGGGGTTCAGGGAATGAAGAGGGTTCTCACATGCAGATATTATCCCGCAAAAGGAATGGCCCAGTCTAAGGTTAAGGCTGGATATGACCGCCTGGATGTGATCCTGCGTGACTTGGTCTAGGTGATCCTGCTGCGGCAGGGGGATTGGACTGGATGATCTTTTGAGGTCCCTTCCAGTCCCTAAGGACTGGATCTAGGGGATCCAGCTGTGGCAGGGGAATTGGACTAGATGATCTTTCGAGGTCCCTTCCAATCCTTTATGATTCTATGAGTTAAATCTTTGCCCTTTTTTTGGGGCATTTGAGGTCTAAGCCCAGGGTGTGGTTGCTCTGTTGTTTACAGGTTAGAAGATGCCTGGCACTTCCAAATGCCTGACAGAAATGCCATGGTTACTGTTTAGGTTGAAGATCATGGGCCATGCAGAACACTGTACTTGCTCATGGGAGGACTTTTTTATCTCTGCTGAGTTGAGGTTCCTGTAGGAGGGTTTACTGAGGTGGAAAGCATCCAGTTAGGTCTGCAGAAGGGTTTGTGGCTGCATCAGCTACTGTTTTCTGCTTTTCTTTTGTCTCCTCCTAGAGAGTGTGTTGGAGACCAGAGTAGTCCCCTGTGAAAATGACTCAGTTCCTGAGCCCATTTCATTTGGAAGCCACTGAGAAGGAATAAAGACAGAATCCCACACTGGCACTAATGCAAAACCACTTTTTAGAGCAGAAGCTGACGTTCCCAGGCGTCAGCTGATGCCGTTTGTGAGCCACCGACAAGTGCTATTTGTGGAGGTAATTCAGCATTTTAACTGTGTGTAGGGAGCAAGAAAACAGTTGCCTTGTTTCTATCAGATTATTTAGCATTAACCCATCACTTTTGTTTCTCAAGTGCCGTTGTCTTCCTCTTGTCACTACTTGAACAGATGAGGCCAAATTTGTCCTGAGTGCAATTTTTGCTTGAATGAAGATAAAAGCCACCTTTAATCCAGTGCCTTGTGCTCTGTAGCTTCCCAGCCACTCCTTATCTCTTAATTGAGGACATTACCTACCTCTATCATTTGAATTTCGTATCGACCTCTGCCAAGACTGGTAGTTGCTGTCCTCCCTGTCCAGCAGATACTTTGTCAGGAATTATTTGAGGTGACTAGACTCTTTCAAGAAAGGAAAACAACACTTTAAATTATTTGTTAGTGCTTGAAGTGGTCTCCAGAGCCTTTCTGGTGAGTGACTTGGGCTGTTTTTCAAACAAACTCCCCGATTTCCAGTACCTTCTCTATTCCCATGCAGGTTCAATGCCTTGGCTCTTCAGTGCAAGTCCAGGTTCTAAATTGAAGGAGAGAAGGTTTAGACTGTACCTTAGGAAGTTCTTCAGTACAGGGGTGAAGAGACTCTGGAACTGGTTACCCAGACTGCTTCGTTACTTCAGGCTGCTCCTTATATCAGAACAGGGAGAATTCAGTTTTGTGTCGGTTTAGGGCCTGGAGAGTCAGTCTGATGAGGAGAGATGGAGACAGTTGGGGCTGGTTAGTTTGAGGAAGAAGAGGCTGAGGGGAGACCTCATCGCTCTCTACAACTATCGGAAAGGACCCTGTAGAGATGTTGGTGATGGTCTCTTCTTACAGGTCATTAGCTGCAGAAGCAGAGAATGGCTTCAAGCTTTAATTGCTGTGGCTGGAGAGACTTATTGCTGCAACTGGGACATGAGCAAGACCCTGGAACACAATTGTAGCCCTCCCTATCAGCAGAAACCGGTCAGTTCCTAATGACCCCCAAATGCTTGCCAGCCTTCAGAGAAAGAATCAGTCCAGGTGCCAGGTACTTAAAAAATCAAAAAGGAGCAGCTTTGAGCCATTGGATGTTGGGAGGAAATCTCAATTTATGAAACATTTCTGATTTTGATGTCCAGTATTCAAAATTTATGAGCCCAACCATGATTCTTAAGAGCCCGTTTTGTTCTTGACTGCGTTGCAGTGCATTTGGAACAGGCTCTGAAAATGGGAGGGCATCATCTAGACAGAGAGCTGGAGAGATACAGGAAAATCTGTGTGGTTAGGTTTTCAGTCTGAGGTCCTTTGGAGGAGAGGTGGGGGGGCAGAGAACTCAGAGGATCTGCACTTTCTCCATGAGGATCTCAAAGGAGTAATTAGGAAACAAAAAAGCTTGGACTACCTTCAGTCCTGCCCTCCTGGGAAACGTCTGGTGTTCTGCAGAAAACCACCCAAAAAAGAGCTGAAAGCCACTAAATGACTGCAATAACCCAACGGTTCCAGGTTTTGCTCTGAACTCACTCACTTCCAGGGGTGCTGAGTGAAAAAATCTGTGCAAATAATTGATGGGACCTCTTTGTTCTGTTTTTTGCTCCTTTTATTCAGTCTGTGTATTGATCACAGATTCCAGCTCTGCCTCTGGGCTCGTTTGTAAAACGCTCACCTATCACAGAGGGGTCTTAGGTGTAGAGCTGGGCAAACTCCGCAGAGCCCAATGGTGCATCCCAGCGCTGTGGGCTCTTTGAGAGTTCAGTAAACTTTGGTGTTTGAGAGGCCAGGTGGGATTTGCCTCACAGAGCTGTGCAAACAGCCTCACTCTAAGTCTGGAAAGCCTTTTGAGAGCCTTATGCTGGGGTCTGTGAATGCAGATCCACCTTGCAGAGCTTCAAGGCTCTATGCAAATATTTAGAGCAGCCCTAGTTGCTAGGCTTTGTTCATTCACTCTGTAAAGTCTTCTTTAAAGATTAAAGGTGTTAACTGGTGTCTGGTGAGCTACTAATTCATAATAAATGGACCCACTTTGCACACAAAGAGGCCCTGTGTCTGCTATAAGAAAAAGCATCCCCAAAGCAAACCAAGCAAGGAGAGGACTGGTACTTTGAAGAATGGCATTGCCTAACAGCCGTGTGTTATTTTCTGGTCCCACAGAAAACATCCCAAGGCTTAATTCTGTGTCTCATACACATAGAAGTCCTGGGCTAACAGTGTTCAGCCAGCCCATGGGGTAACAATAGTCATGACCCACAAATCACCTACATGAGTCCGCAGAATCACAGAACATTAGGGACTGGAAGAGACCTTGAGAGATCATCCGGTCCAATCCCCCTGCCACAGCAGGATCCCCTAGATCCAGTCGTTAGAAATTGGAAGGGACCTTAATATATCATCCAGTCCAATCCCCCTGACACAGCAGGATCACCTAGACCAAGTCACACAGGAACACATCCAAGGGGGTTTTAAATGTCTTCAGAGAAGGAGACTCCACAACCACCTGGGCAGGCCCTTCCAGGGCTCTGTCACCCTCACTGGGAAGAAGGTCCTTCTCGGACTGATGTGGAACCTCCTCTGTTCCAGCTCAAACCTGTTGCGCCTTGTCCTGTCATTGGATCACACTGAGCAGAACCTGGCTCCATCCTCCTGACACCACCCTTTCCATGTTTATGGAAATTAATGGGTGACTGGAGTCACCCCTCAGTCTCCTTCTTTCCAAGCTCAAGAGCCCCATCTCCCTCAGTCTTTCCTCATCAGGGAGATGCTCCCCTCCCTTCATCATCTCTGTGGCTCTGCGCTGGACTCTCTCAGGCAGCTCTGAACTGAGGGGCCCAGAACTGGACACAACATTCCAGATGTGGTCTCACTAGGGCAGAGTGAGAATCTCTCTCAGTGTGCTAACTGCCCCTCTTCTGATCCACCCCAGGATGCCCGAAGCACTGGAACAGGCTGCCTGGGGAGGGGTGTTGTGGAGTCTCCTTCTTTGGAGACATTTAAACCTCGCCTGGATATGTTCTTGTGCCACTGGATCTAGGTGATCCTGCTGTGGCTGGGGGATTGGAGTGGATGATCTTTCGAGGTCCCTTCCAATACCTGATGATTCTATGATGCTATGATTCTATGCTGTTGGCCTTCTTGGGTTTGCCTGGGTACGTGTTCTACTCTAGCTGCTGCCACCGTTGCCACGGTGTGGAGACCTGGCTTGTCTGAAGAAGTCCTTAGCTTTCTTTTTCTGCATAGTAGGTGGGTCAGTTCAGTCTCAAGTGCGTCTGGGTCCAGTTGAGGTGTCCATGTGTCGCTGCAGGAAGCAAGTCTTCTGTAGGTCTCGTGTCTTGCGTACAAGACTCCTGTTGCAGCTGCCCAAGGGCATTTTGCATGGCAGTGCACCTATGCTTAGGGAAATAGCTGTGTCCATGCCCAGAAGTTTATCTGAATAGATCTAGAGATCTACAGTGCAGACGTGAGCTAATCAGTACGTCCTTTGACTCCACGATGGCCAAATCACTGGAGATTTAGTCAGTAGAGGTCACTGATGGGAGGTCTCTGGTGCAATTCAGCTCACCCTGAAGCAGAGATCTATTCAGATGAAGGTCCTCAAATCCAAGAATTTCTGTGTGGAAGAAGGAGACTCATAGTTTCATTCATTTATGAGCCAAAGTTTTATCTGAGTGACACGATCAGCTCAGTGACCCACAGGGACTGACAGTGACCAGCTTAGCTCAGCCCAACCGCCTGAGTCTCACTGCCAAAAGAGCTACAGAAGCCGCCCACTGAAACCACTGTGGGTCAGATGGCCTCGTCCAGCTTAGAAACCAGAGTGAAGGTATTGATCCTCTCAACTTTGCAGGTGCATTATCCTGTCTGTGGTATTTGCAGTATTTGAACACTCTGCCTTTTCCACCCTTAGGCCACTGGAGCTTGATCGCTGCCCAGAGCAGAACAGCTCTGTGGATGTGGCTGTTACACGGTTCCCCCAACATGTCGGAAGACAGAATTAAGTTATATGAACAGTTATAAGGCTACAGGATTCATAATCAGCCTCCTTTGGAGTGACTAGAGAAGATAAATGGGTTTCATGTCACTAAGCTGCTCTCTGATTATCTGTTAAAAATCACAAGCGCTCTTGCCGGTAACTCTTGGGATGTTCCGTAGGAGCATAAATACACAAATCACTGATGGCATATTGATTCTGCAAAGTGACTCAAAGCGTTTATCGCAGCTCTGCTGAACTCCAAGGACGGCAGCAGAGTCAGATTCTTTCTCACTAATGGAAAACGTTTTTCATGGTTCTCTGAAGAGAGGTACGAACGGTTCGGTAACTTATTTTCTCTAATTGCCTGTTTAAATGATCTCCAGCATCATCCTCCTGCTGGTGTTGTGTAATAATCCCGGTGACTTCTGAAAACATCGTGTAATCTTCTCTAATTGATCCACTTGTGTCAAGGGTTTGTGGTCTAGCAGTCAGCAAGGTTGAAGGAATTGTGTGAATCACGGAACATTTGGGATTGAGGAAAAGCTGAGGGAGCTGGGGCTCTTGAGCTTGGGAATAAAAGAGACTGAGGGGTGACCCCATGAATGTTGATAAATGTGGAAAGAGTGCGTGTCAGGAAGATGGAGCCAGGCTCTGCTCAGGGGCACCCAGTGATAGGACAAGGGGCAATGGGTGTGAGCTGGAACAGAGGATGTTCCAGGGTCTGCTCAGGGGCATCTAATGATAGGACAAGGGGCAACAGGTATCAGCTGGAACATGGAGGTTCCACATCACTATCAGAAGTCAGGGTGTCAGAGCCCTGGAAGGGGCTGCCCAGGGAGGTTGTGGAGTCTCCTTCTCTAGAGACGTTTCAAACCTACTTGGCCATGTTCCTGTGCGACTGGATCTAGGGGATCCTGCTGTGGCAGGGGGATTGGACTGGATGGTCTTCCAATCCTTAATGTTTTGTGATTCTGTGAACATTTTTATGAGCTCTGCCTGTCCACAGACGCTGATGTTCACTAATTCCAGGCATTCACTTCAAATCACAGAATATTTTGTTAGGAGAGACCTTTAAAATCAAGTCCAACCACTAGTCCAGCACTGCCAGGCCATCACTAACCCTAAGCACCACATCCACACATCTTTGAAATTCCTCCAGGGCTAGAGATGTCACCACCTCCCTGGGCAGCCTGTTCCAATGTTCTGTAACCCTTTCAGTGAAGAAGCCTTCGCTTACGTCCAGCCTAAACATCCCCTGGTGCAGCTTGAGATCATTTCCTCTCATCCTGTCACTTGCCTCTTGGAAGAAAAGACCAGTGACAACTGAGCACCACCTCCTTTCAGGCAGCTAAGGTGTCCCCCGAGCCTCCTTTTCTCTTGGCTAAACAACCCCAGCTCCCTCAGCTGCTCCACACAGGACTTGTGCTCTAGACCTTAAATTCTTGTTCTCAAATGGAAAAGTTCCATGCTGCTTCATTTTCTGGGAGGATTTCTTACACCACTGAGTGCGATTATCGTTCCCAAACTGTTGTGAGACAAAGTGCTTACTGCTAACAGCAGCAGGGTGCTGGCTGTTCAGGGCTCTCTGTTAAAAGCACATCAGCCCCTACGCTCTGGAGCTCTGGCAGCCTGTTTTCCTCTAGGTTAGATCTTGTGCTCGGCTGTCTGGTGTTCAGTGAAGTGAGTGTCCACGCTGCATCTTTTAGTACTTCACAAGCTTTTGTTGGCAGCTGGTTTTCATGACGCAGATCCGAGACTGCTCTTCATGGAATCACACAAAGTCACGGGTTGGTAGGGAGCTCTAAAGATCATCCAGTACAACCCCCTTGCCAGAGCAGGATCCCTTGGAGTAGGTCACACAGTAACATGTCCAGGTGGGTTTTGGATGTCTCTGGAAGACACTCTACAGCCTCTCTGGGCAGCCTGTTCCAAGGCTCCATCACTCTCACACTATAAAAGCTTTTCTTTATGTTTGTGTTGCCCCTCAACCTATTGCTGTACCTCACTGAGAAGAGCTTTGCTTCATCCTCCTTACACTCACTCCTTCCGTATTTCTAATCATTAATGAGGTCACCCCTCAATCTCCTCTTCTTCAAGCTAAAGAGACCCAGCTCCCTCAGCCTTTCCTCGTCAGGGAGATGCTCCTCGTCCTTAATGATCTTTGTGGCTCTGCGCTGGGCTTTTGCAAACAGTGCTGTGTCCTTCTGAACTGAGGGGCTGAGACCTGGACGCAATGTTCCAGATGTGGTCTCAGAAACACCAGTTGAGCAGGATCCCCTAGACCCAGTTGCACAACCCGCATGGCCAGGCAGGTTGTGCTATTTCTGTCTCTCTGAGACTGGGGAGACCTTGAATAGAGATCATTTAGTGCGAAAGGGGATGGTGCATCCTGCTTTCTCTGCTCTGGGGGCTTTTCTGCACCCATCCTCCTGGTGCTGTGGGTTTCTTCTGCCACATGCCTGTTTGCTGCATCTTGGAGGGCACATGCTGCGAAGTAGAGACCCCCAGCAACAGAGATGGCGGAATCTTGTTTGCCTATCCTCAGATCATTGAACATTAGGGATTGGAAAGGATCTTGAAAGATCATCCAGCCCAATCCCCCTGCCACAGCAGGATCCCCTAGATCCAGTTACACAGGAACATGGCCAGGAGAGTTTGAAACCTCTCCAGAGAAGACTCCACAACCTCCCTGGGCAGCCCCTGCCAGGGCTCTGGAACCCTCACTGGGGAGAAGGTCCTTCTCACATTGATGTGGAACCTCCTCTGCTCCAACTCACACCCGTTGCCCCTTGTCCCATCGTTGGGTGCCCCTGAGCAGAGCCTATTCTGCAGTTCAAGTTGAGCGGCAGAGCTGAAGCCCCACTCTGTCTCTCACTGCAAAGCACATTTTAAGGCACATTTTTGTGCTCTGCCCTAAGAATACAGCCTTGACCAGAGGCGAATGGTCCCTGTAGTTCCCATTAATGTTAAATGAAGCCTTTCATAAATCATGAGTGAGTTTGCTGTTACGTTATGCCACAACTTCTTATCTGAGTGCTCAGAGAAGTTAAAGCAGCAAACTAGGATTGATACCTGAGCTGCGTATCCACCTAAAAATATCTTACAGCTCCACTGCAAAGATGGAGACAACTTGAACATATTAATTTATGTATTAAACAGAAATGCAGTGTAACTTTAATTCTGAAATAGGTTTATGCCTTGTGGCTTAGTGAAATATTTAGAACACGCAGAAACAGATGACATCTGATTTTCGAGTGAGACTCAGTTATATTTGGAGAGGGATAAATCCACCTGCGTGTGTCTCCTTTGCAAACAGAAAGGGTGCTAGCTGCAGGGATCACGAGAAGATTTATGTGTCTCTTTTAGTCTTTCATCTGCCTAAAACAAATACAACTCGTGTTGCAGCTAGAAAGATGGAAATTGATAAGGGAAACAGTAGTGAAGCGGAATGTTAAGACTCTGAAATGATCCAGAAATGAAATGCTTTAGTATCATAGTTTAAATGGCACGGTGATCCTGTTGGCTGACTGGACAATGAGGACCCATCAGATGCTGCACATAGACAGATGGAAGCTAAGGCTAAATGTCCTCAGGTCACTCTGGCTTGTGCCAGTCTGGTGCAGGACAGAAAAGTTTAGGAGCTGGTGGTGCCACTTGTGAGACTGCACCTTGAGTCCTGGGTCCAATTTTGGGCATCACAGGATAAGAAGGACATTGAAGGGCCGGAGTGGGGCCAGAGAAAGGCAACAAGGCTGGGGAGAGGGCTGGAGAACAGGTCCCATGAAGAGCAGCTGAGGGAACTGGGGTTAAGTCCAAGAGGCTGAGAGGAGACCTTCTTGCTCTCTACAGCTACCTCAAAGGAGGTTGTAGCGAGGCTGGTCCAGATGTGGTCTCACTGGGGCAGAGTAAATGGGGAGGAGAACCTCTCTTCATCTGCTAACCACCCCTCTTCTGATCCACCCCAGGATGCCATTGGCCTCCTTGGCTGCAAGGGCCCGTTGCTGGCTCCTGGCCATCCTGCTGGTTACCAGAACCCCCAGGTCCCTTTCTCCTACACTGCTCTCCAACAGGTCAGTCCACAGCCTATTCTGGTACCTAGGGTTAAGGAAGAAATGTTTAAATTGGATAAACACTTTCCTTTCTGCCGATTTCCTTGTCCTCCTCAATCAGGTGAGGTAGAAACAAGCACTGCACTACTCAGACCTTTGTGTAGAATGACTTTGTGCTCGCTCTCGTTTTATATCGCACGAATCTATCCATTTTCCCTGCATAAACAAACAGGATTAATGATTCCTGGATGCTTGAGAATATATCCACCTCTTTTCATCAAGACCATTACAATGATTAAAAGAAATAGCAAGAACGGTATTTCATGTTGAATAAAGTGCCTTGGATTGGGGCATTAATGCCTTGTGGTCCTTACTTACCCATCCCCTGGGCAACTCGATGCTTGTGCGGTAGATTAGCCCATCAGGGCTAATCAAAACCCCGACAGAAGCGCATTTGAAAGGGCACATATTTCAGGAGCTGGCTGAAGGATGGATGTGAAGAGGTAGTTCTGAATGCAAACTGCTGAAAGCAGCAATTGGTTTGTTGTCACCAGAAGTGAATGTGAATCCATTTTCCTGTCTCAGGAATAAAGGTTGAAGCTTCAAGGATTTCTTTGTGCCAAACCCATGGGCATTGGAGAGCTATGGACGTCTTCTTGTTTGGTTATTTCTTCTTCCTAAGAAATGAGGGAGGCTGAGGAGCAGAGTATCACAGAATCACAGAACATTAGGGATTGGAAGGGACCTCGAAAGATCATCCAGTCCAATGCCCCAACACAGAAGGATCCCCTAGATCCAGTTATTAGGGATTGGAAGGGACCTTGAAAGGTCATCCAGTCTAATCCCCCCGCCACAGCAGGATCCCCTAGATCCAGTCACACAGGAATATGTCTGGGTGGGTTTTAAATGTTTCCAGAGAAGCAGACATCCACAAGTCCCCTGGGCAGCCCCTTCCAGTGCTCTGTCACCCTCACTGGGAAGAAGGTCCTTCTCATGTTGATGTGGAACCTCCTCTGTTCCAGCTCACACCCACTGCCCCTTG
>JAOXOE010029607.1:0-14221 GCA_028565055.1 Phoeniculus purpureus
CTTCTCCAGACTAAAAAGCCCCAAGTCCCTCAGCCTCTCCTCATAAGCTATGCCCTCCTGTCCCCTAATCATCCTCGAGTTATTTGATGTCTCCTTTAAATACAAAGCTATGCTGAGAAAATTACTCATAAAACAAGCAGAAGAATGATTTGCGTACTGGTTTTAGCCATTGTGATTGGCAAGAAAATCTAATACTGTTCTAAAAATGTTTTCTCTTAGTATCCATCACTATTAGAAATGAACTTCACATAAGGAGATACCTGAATCTAAATATAATCTGAGTATTGGTGCCAAAGGAATAAGATGTATTACTTGATTTAATGGCAGATTTATTTAGAAGTTTACTGTGAGATTCTGTTAAACAGACCAAGCACCAAATTTACTCTTTTCCTGTCTGTATAGAGACGTGTAAGACAGGATGGGAGAAATACCCTTGCCTATTTAATTCAAGGCACAAGAGGACTACTAAAAACTTGATAGAAGGAAGACAGTAAGTGGTATGTTCTACTTCCACTCTTGAGTGAAGGGGTCGTGTTTCGAACTAAATTCCTCAAATTCAATAGTCCATATGCACGTGTGCATAGCTGGATTAGCTAAAGTTGAAATGAAATCTGCATTCTGGGACTGAAATACAAAATAGTGATAATAAACATTGCTTTGTGGTGAACACAATGTAGGATTTTACCAAAAGGATTCATATTTCTGTAGCTTTTATAATGGGAAATTTCTTGCAAATCCCTTCCTTCTCATTACCTTCGCATTTCTGCCAGTTCATCAACTTCTTCAGAACATTTTTGTCTCTTTACGCTACTGGCTGCTCCTTCTTCTCTTTAGTTCTAATTTATTGGCACTGTAGATCCATTACAAAGCAGTAAACTTATTTACTGTTAATGTAGGACTTAATGATCGGTGACCAATGGTAGTTAGCATTTAAGAGTTTGTGCAAGTTCTTTTTTAAAAAGCCATGGCAAGTGCTAAGCACTGCAATTTTCCTTGGCTTGTCTAAAAAACAGTTACACTAGGGTGTGATAAGTCACCTGTTTGAGGTTAGTCTATGTATGCGAGCAGTGAGTGGAATTCAACTGATGTTCAATACCATGCCAAGCACAGGTGGCATGATTTTCTGGAGTCTCCCTTCACAGAGATCCTAAGAAAAAACCTCCAGGCACAGCCCCATTTGAGTGAAGGGTGTGGGCAAGATGACTTTGTCCAACCTCAGCTGTTCTGCCTTGGAGCCCTTAACCCCAGTTCAAGTTGTCTGCACAATAAGGCTGAAACTATTGTTAATGTTTTACTCTCATTAATGTTTATAAATATGCAAAGGGTGGGTGTCAGAAGGATGGAGCCGGGCTCTTCTCAGCATCTTCTAATGATAGGACAAGGGGCAATGGGTGTAAGCAGGAACACAGTTAGTTCAACATAAATATGAGAAGGAACTTCTTCACAGTGATGGTGGTAGAGCATTGGAACAGGCTGCCCGGAGAGGCTGTGGAATCTCCTTCTCTGGATATGTTTAAAAACCATCTGGACATGTTCCTGTACAACTTGATCCTTCTGTGGCAGAGGGATTGGACTAGATGATCTTCCAAGGTCCCTTCCAATCCCTAATGTTCTGTGGTGGTAGCATTCTTGCTTTGTAGGAGACTATCTTTTAGAAGGCTCTTCTATATTCACGTCTGTGGTTCTGAGTTGTTTTTGCCCCACTTTGTTTACGACTGACATGAAATACATGTATGCTTTGACCAGTTCATTGAGTCTGTATTGCAATTGCATCTACAAGCAAGGCTGCATTTTTGTAGGAGGAAGACAGAAGGCCAGGCTGATTCCTGAAAACACATCATTGAGGTTTTTTATTCTGTTTCTGTCTATTGTATCCTTAAAGCAAGGTGATTTTTTATTTTAATGTTTTTAACAAGTGTTGTCTGTATTGTGTGTTTTCTTTCAGTATATCAAGAGGTTTTACAATGAAACCTGGGAAAGAAGATACGGCTTCTCAGTTGATGAAAGCACACTGACTCTCCTCTGGTCCATAACTGTTTCTATTTTTGCCATTGGTGGCCTTGTGGGTGCCATTATTGTGACGCCGATTGTGAAGTTCTTTGGACGGTAAGTTTACTGAAAACTTGCATTTTCTAAAGGAGTTTCTCACTTAGTCTCTCTAGAAGGTTTAACATTTATTGTTTTTAAAAAACTCCTTTCTCCAGAATGCAGATTTAAACATATTAGAAAGCTTGTTTCTAAGAGTTCTGAGTTTCCAAGAGTATTTTTCTGTCCTTACTGTACGTAATTCGAGTCACAGAAGCCATTTGCTCTGAAGGGACTGTGGTTTGAAGTTAAGGAGATTGAATTGTCAAGATTACAACAGGAAAATATCCAAAAATAGGAAAGATTCCAGAAAGGATTGGCAGACACTTGTTTCATGAGCCTGACTATCTTACTGTACACATACTAAACTACCGACGTGTCACACACGCTTTTCAGCACTTGTTGTGAGGTAATAAAAATTTGGTCTCTGTTTTTCCTTCCTTGTGTCAACTTAAAATACAATTTGAAGAACTAAACTAGAGTGAACTTTGTGTTGGAGATGCTTTCCCTGCTCTGTGCCATGCAAAATTTGAGCACGTCTTATCGGCATTGCTGGTGCTAACTAGATATTCTGCCTTTTTGTTCCGTACAGTCTCCCAAGGAGAATGTTAAAAGTAATTTGTAATTTACGTATATTTAGGAGGGCATGAAAATAATTTCCATTATAAATGCTGCAGCATTCATCTTAACTGCTCTTTTGGCTCTTCCTCAGTCGTAAGTTCTGTATTTACTCAGTTAAGTCACTGAGGAAGGTCATAAGTGGAGGCTTGAACATCAGCCTTCACTGTTGTATTCCATTACGTTTTTGGCTTCTTCCATCACTTCAGACTTACTCTCCCAGGTCTGTTGTTCTTCCAACACTTCCCCGTCCCACTTTTCACCTCTAAGAGCATATTTTCATGTTCTTCCAGCTTACAGTAAGTGGGTATTCTAGCTATGCTCTATACATCTAATATTATCCATTCTTCACTAATTTATTCTGTTCCTTCACTTTACCATTCAGTATTTCCATTCTTGATTCTTTTCATAGTCACATTCATTTTCACTTTAGCTTGCACTTCCTTCTGCCAAATCACCAATTTGGCTTTTACATTCTTCCTAAGTGTACGAAAATATGCCTGACTCAGACTGGTTAAGTACCAGTATTGTCGCTGAATATTCTTTGCCCTGTTGAAAATTGAAGTATAAAAGTGGGTTCACGGAAGTCTTGGATTTTGGGGAAGAGCAGAACAGCCTTGTGCTCAGGGTTGTTAACTCAGTGACTGACCTCGGTCAAATACCCACCACTTCAGTGACCGTCGAATTTTACGTTTCCAGGAGCAGAGCTTTAAATCTTGCTGACTCTGTCCCTGTTTGTTGTGTTGATCCCTGTTAAGTTGTTGAAAATGGCTCTTCTATGGTGTATTTAATTAGATGTGAGGATTCTTTTGAGTTTTTGCATTTGCTGTTAACACTGCAGTGTGTTCACGTGGTCTAGGAAACTAGACTGACACATCTGTATGGAACTGAGGAGCACATTATGAATTGTTGGCAGACCAGTAAAAAACTGTGCTGGTAAGTTGTTCATGTGTAGGTTGGAGGGTTGTATGCATGGTGGAGTTGAGCTCCATTCACCCTGACACAGAATAATGAACTAAGTGGGATCAAAGGCATTAGTCAGAAATAAGGCTTTAAAAGGAGCATTCTTGAATCGTATTGCTGTAAGGTTAATAACGTAATTTCAAAATTACTGGATTCCTAGGTCCTACTTACTTCAAGAGGGATGTGGAGTACTTTTTTCACAGTCTTCATCCATATAAGTGCCATATTTAGATGTGGCTTTGACACTTCTTAATTTAAACTTTCCTCTACTGAAGAGCAGCTGCTGTTGCACACTGTGAATGACCAGAGCAATATGCTCAGTGCTAGGGAGGCATTTGCAGCAGTGGAATAGGTCTTCTCTCAAGCACAATGGACTGGTTTGAGTATGAATTTGATTAAGGGACTTCATCTGGAGTATTTTAATAATGCTACCACTTTGTATTAGTGAAAAATCTAAAATCATCTGCTGTAGCTCAAACGGTGAGCCAGTTTTTAATCTGGTTTGGGTTTTATTTAAACACCTAGTTTAAAGAACACACAGCTCCTTATTTAAACATGTGTTTAAACTGTGGGTTTTTGTACAAGGTATCATGTTTGTTCCGGAGAGACTTTAGATAGCTTCTTATTATTGAATTTTGAGACAATAATAATTTTTTTGCAAAACTCTAATTTTCCTAGTTTCAGCTTTTAGACAGAAAGATTATTAATTCAAATCCCTAAGTAAAATTATTTGAATTATGGAGGACATGTAGTCTCCAGGATTCTGTTATGGCTTCTGGAGCTATCTAGTATCGTGAGCATAAATTGCAGCCCTGAAATCACAAGAAACTAATCATACCTGATTAATACATAATTAAAAGGCCAAGGACCATTCTGAGGAAGAGAGTTTAAAGTATTATCAATACCAGACTACCCATGGCAGAAAAAAATGGCAGAAAAAATACCCTTAAATCTGAGGTCTATATTTGTCTACCTGATTGGTGAATTGTCTGTCTCAACTGGGATGTTTGTAGAAATTGACTTGTTCTGCATAAACGGCTCCTCTTTTAGGACTATTTCAAACTGAGGGTCACGTTCCTGCAGCAGTATGGATAGTCAGTCTCAGAGAGAACCAGCGTCCACTCCTAGTTACAAAACTTACTTAGGACGCAGCCACTTTCACCAAATATTCTGAGACTTTTTCAGAAGTTTTTGATAACAGCTTTCTTTTGAAATGCATAAATGTTTCGTTCCTGATGGCTGGAGAGAATTTTTTTGGTGGAAGGAACAAAAGTCTTTGTATGCAAATAAATAGTTGAGCACTTTCAGTGTGGAAACTGCAGCACAAGGATTTGGGGCTGTAGACCGAAACTTGAGTCCAGGTTCCCCTTCCCAGGTCTGGAACTGTGTCCTGTGTTATCTTTATGCTGAGTTCACTATCTGTTCCTCTGTTCACCCAGTTACTGAAATAGGGATACTGATATGTTCTATGATATCGGTATCTTCAGCAAGAATGAAAAGTCAAATGAGAACTCGCTGTGATATTTATACTTCAGTAGGCTTCACGTATCATTTGGGCAATTGCTTGGTCAGCTTGTGGTTTGGGATGTGAGGGAGATGATTAGGCTGAGCAGTGCATCAGTGTGCACCTTTTCTTATGGAGGTTTAGTGTCAGGTTTGCACCCTTAAACTTTGTAAGTGTGGTGACCATAATTATCTGACAAGTTTGTTTGGAGTTTATGAAGGGAAAGTGTCAGCTGTGGTGCTCATGAAAAGTCTTTATATCACTTCTTAGAGCTACACAAGTTGTTATTGTTATTGTTGGTGGTATCCTGGTCCCAGCTGGGCAGCCAGGCGCTCACCCAGCTGTTCATCACTCCCCACCCACCAAGTGGGATGAGGGGCTGGGAATAAATAGCAGGAAAAACCCTGGCCATGTTGCTGTGTGACCTATTGTAGGTGATCCTGCTGTGGCAGGGGAATTGGACTAGATGATCTTTCAACCTGTGATGTTCTGCAATTCTGTGAACAGAAGCGAGAAGACTCATGGGTCAAAGTAAAGAAAGGGAAAACACTTCATAGTGACTCTCACAAACAAATTAGGTTCATCTTTGTTCATTGCCACTTAACATAAATCTTTACTTTCTGATCAGGTATTGGGAAATCAAATATTAGGACACCTGTCCTACCACTTTCCCAGGCTGAGTATGATTCCAGGATCCTCTTCTCCCTCTTGGTACCATGACAGGTCGCACTCAGTCCCTTCACTAAAAGAATGGGCGGTGCAGAGGTAGCTGAACTCTCTGCTGCTCTTTGCTACACCCTGAGTCTACCATAGGCCATAGTCCCTTTGGGGATGTACCTGCTCAATACCAGAGCATCTTCTCCTCCAATGACTTCCTCTTTCATTCTGTCTCCTCTCAGAAGCCATCTCTGCAGCCTCTTCCCATCCAGCACGTTGCCACAGACACCCAGCGTAGCGTACCATTTCCGTTATCAAAGGCGTGTGTACTTCGTACTCTAACACTCTAAACAGTGTGTTTATTTCTCATCTCTGTTTTTTCCAATGTGGCACAGACAAAATCCTTTGTTTTTATCCTGCTTAGTCAGAATGCACTGTTATGTTCTTTGCTGCACCGGCGATCAAGGGCACAAAGTGCCTGTGATTTTAACTGGCACAAGAATGCTTGTAGTTTTATCAGCTTACTGCTGTTTGAAGTGTATTCCGTGGTTCCTAATTTGTGCGTGTGCCCAGAGTACGCTTGCTTATGTCCGTACACAGAGTCTCGGGCATGGCGCTTGGGTTCGCTTAATGTATGGAATGGTGAGTTGCTGTGCCTCAGCAGTGCAGCTCTCTAGTTAAATGTGACACGTTCTATTTTAAAGCTGAGGTATAAGTTTGGAACTTTATCTGTTTGAGTATGGTGTTTTGTTACTCTACACAACACTGAAGAGAGGGTCACTTCTTCATGTGCTTTGAGTTTAGGTCTGACTAGGCTTAACCGTTGTGATGCTGGTATCTATATAAAATATCTTTCTATTTCAGGAAGTGTACATTGCTGCTCAATAATGTGTTTGCAGTGACAGCTGCATTGTTGATGTCCCTCTCCTTGTTGGCGGGGTCATTTGAGATGCTCATACTAGGCCGTGTTATAATGGGTGTTGATGCAGGTAAGCTTTTATCATGGTGTACGTCCCTGAAATGCTTGCATTCAATGTAATAACATGACTCTAAGCAATGGTAACAGCTTTGACTTCTGTGTCACTAAGTCCCCTTTCTGCAAGCTTTGACTGTATTTTTAGTAAGCGCAAACTACTGTTGCTTCCAAGTTGACCTGTCAGTCTCTTGCAATGTGATTTTGTTGCTGACTGATAGTTTTCACATCGAATTAAGCAACAAACAAAACCACTTCTGGAGCAGCATAAATATTGTCAGTGTAATAATGAGGGTCACGTGTTTGTCTTTCACTGGCTTTTAGCACCATCCTTACCCTTATTCTATGCCTGCTTTTAAGACTTCATTGCAGCTGTAAGCCTGTATTGAGAGGAGAACCTGCTAACTGCATAAAAATATTTCACCTGCCGCTGCACTCTCTGCCTGACATGTTGGGTTGGGGTTTTTTCCTTAGTTGCACTGGTGATGATGTGATTCTGATTGCTTTGGGAGGAGCCAGTGTAAAGTGTAAAATCCACTCTCTGGTGATTCTCATCTCTGAGTAACCTTTGGTGCTTCTCATCAAATGGCAACCCACACACATCACTGTCGATTTGTAACAGATAATCCGGTTACTAAATGGTGCACGCAGAGAAGACAACCTGTGTTACCTGTGGATAAATGCGGTTTTGCTCATGGCACGTTTTTACGCAACTCTTGTGAGCAGATCAGCACTCTGGCTCCTTTCAACAGGTGTTTGCTTTGTACCTGGTATAACGAAACGGTGATTCGAGTTAATATATGGGTCTTTTCCTTTCTTTATAGGCATTTCTCTGAGTGCTCTTCCCATGTATTTGAGTGAAATATCTCCCAAGGAAATTCGTGGTTCATTGGGTCAGGTCACAGCAATTTTCATCTGTATTGGTGTTTTCACTGGTCAAGTCTTGGGGCTGCCAGAAATATTCGGCCAAGTAAGTATTTAACATATGGTTGGTGAAAGAACAGAAACACTCCTAAAGTGTTGTATTTCCATATTTTAACTGACTTCCTTACAAGACCGTATTGAAAAGTTTTATTCTATGGCTTTTAAGAATTACTAGCTTGGTAGACGTAGCAAGCAGCTTTAACAGCTTGAGTGGTGTACATTGGACAGGTCTGTGTGTGCCTCCACCCTTTCTCGATGAACTTTCATTTTTGCTGGTTTCCAGTGTCATTGAGTGGAAGAGCTTAAGAGGGTCTGCATTTTTCTTTTGTAATTTTTCAGTGTGAGGTAGGACTGAAAAAGTCCTGATTAGAGAACACCTGAACAGGAAGACTCTTGCACAATAATGACGGTGTTTCTTCTATTGTACTCTGGTTTTAGACTAAGAGATGGAAGAACAGAGTTAAAGTCCACCTTTTGTGAAAAGAGATTATCTATTCTGATATAAAAGGTCGTCTTACTATTGTAGACTGAGATTAACTTGGTGGCCACTGGATGTCGTCATTACTCTGAATAAATGAAGTTGAGGTTTATTCTGGCTGGCACTTGGAAGTGTTTTTCGTCTGGAGATGAGTCTTGAAGGCAGTGTGGAGGAAACGTCTGCAGCAATCCTCTCACAATAAAACAGAAACCAAGAATCCCTTCTGACAGCCAGCAAAAGTAGTAAACAATTCAAAAGTGAGAAGCGCTTGTCCTCCTCTGTCCATCCAACTTTAACTCCTTTCTAAATACAAAATACCATCCTCCGTGACACATATTTTTTCTGACCAGCTCTCCTATTCAGTCCCTTTTATACTTGGGCTCACTTGCACTGTTCTGCAGTCCTGAAGGCAAATGGTTTGATTCTATTTATCCTTTGCTGAAGGACAGATCACTACCTTCTTCCACAAATTACGGAGGCTTCGTTTTTGCTTTTACAGCCTGCTTTAGTCTGCAGGTAATTAAATATTAGACCACTAAAGATAGCCATTAATTTATGCAAGAAGATATGTGCTTTATCTGCAGAGTTAGTTGTTTTCTATGGGGATGACATCAGCAGGTAAAAGGAGGGAGACTTAGACTGATGTTAATTGGCGTATTTCTAGCAAATTTTCCAGTTACATGTGTGGGTATATTCTCCTTCTAATAAATCTAGCACTGAGGGGAAAGACCAGGCTGCTTGAAATAAGATTCCTAGTGTAGTTTTATCCTTATTTGAAGACTTTATCAAAATATCACTGGATTTCAATCAACTCAGAATGTTGTTCTCCAGCTCCATGTTTTACCCATTGGAGTTGGTGGGAGATTTGCAACAGGAACAGCAGGAACACCTGCAGAGGGTAAATGTGATGAGTTAGCTTCTGTTGAAGCTGGGAGGTGGAAAACATGATGTTCTTCTCTTGTTCTTTAGTCTTTCCAGCACTTTCCTTCTCACCCCTCCCCAGCAAATACTTTGCTCAAATTTCTGTCATCTTGTTCTATCAAGTTCAAAAGTGAGTTTGAGACAACTGCAGGTTATTTTCTATTTGTAGGCTGCTCTCTGACTGATGTGATGGCTTCTATTCGCTAGCAATGTAAAAGCTTCTTCGTTCTCATAGTTTGGGGTTTCCCCCCCCCACCCCTTTTCTTCTGCTGGAGAAATCTCTGTCACATTTGAAGTGAGGCCAGTGAGATCCACAGACACTGTACCTGGAGACAGCTACGCATTCGTCGTGTCTCACTGGTTTCAGCTGTAACTGGAAAGCCAACTTTTGCTGTCCTCAAAAGACTGCGGTTGTTCGCGTTACGCTCAAGCCATTCTGTAATACACCAGTCTGTGGTACCATTCTATCTCAGCACAATTCATAAATAATTTACAGCAAATGGACAGGAATGTTGTGATCTGCAGGAGCTTATTACCAACGATCTCTGTTCTGCAACCTGCTTATACTAGCATGTGGAAAAGGACTTTGTTAGGTTGGTGTATCTGTGTCCTGCATTTTAACGGTCATGGCATAAAACATGCTTGCAGTGAAAGTACTTGTTGTAGGTAATACGAGCTATAAACACTCATCTTCTGTCGTGGGTTCATAGAGTTTCTTTTCCTGAGACTGGCACGTGTCTATCTCTCGAAATCGGAGCAAATACCTGCAAGTTTATTAACCACTGCATCTGAGCAGTGATGACTTTGAAGAAAGGAGAGACAAAGACCAAGCTGAGTATCTTTCCAGAGGAGATTCCTTGGAGGAGGAATGGGCATGTGGAGGGGCACAGACATGGCAAGGTCCTGTCTTACGAGATGAGGTAACAGCCACCTTGTTTGTGTGGCCAGGTAAATGGAGGGAAAGGAGAGGAAACTGTCAGTGTCATGTTAACATGAGAAAGAACAATGGCAAAAGGAATAGAGTGGCTTAATCTAAAGGGCAAGATTTCTAGAAGATCATTTTTTTCACGTGTTCTGTGAACAGTGCTGAAATTCAGCAGGGCCATGTTTGGCACACGGTCTTGGCTGAAGTACCTTGAGCGGAAAGCTCAACTTTTACATTGGAGTTTGATGACTTTGTTTTGATAATACAGTACTGCTGCCTTTGAAGGTTCTGTAGAAGCCTCTCCACAGAAAAGCAAAGTATTTACACAGGCTGTGGGGCAGAGCCTTACAAGCGTTTATTAACAACGTAGTTGGAAACTTCCTCCGTTATCAAAGGCAGCGGTTTTCCTTTAAGCATGCAAGCATGACAAAAACAGGTCCAAAGCACTAACCCTAACCCTAACCCGGAGGCAGTAAGAAAGTCATTACTGTGTTTTGTGTCAAGTAGGTTAAACAGCCCCACAGTGATAATTTAGCCATCTGTTATTTATGAAGACCAGCCTAGGTAAAGCAGGAGTTATGCAGGTAGCCCCAGGTTTGCTGTTGGGGGGTCAGCCTTGGTTTTCTTAAGACTGACTGGCAGTTTATCTCTTCCTTCAGCCTTCCCAAGCTTTCAGCTGAATGTGCTGAGGGTTGGCAATCTTATGTTTTCCTTCTAATACCTTTTCCATGCTGGTGCTGTCAACTTACTCGCTTTATTCTTTTGGTCAGCCAATATTTGTCTCATAATATCCTTCTTTTTACGGTTTATTGGGGTTTTTTGCCCAAACTACGGTAGTGCTTTTTTCCCTTTCACCACCATCACTTTTTTTTTCAGGTTAAACTTTAATCTGTTCTAGTAAAACAAGCTTCTTTAATTAATCTCTATTATCCTATGTGCTCTTCTCTCTAAGAATTCTGGTTTTAAATTTCAGTGCAGGAGAAGACAATTTATACAGATACTCCTGACGAAATGACACTTTAAAAAACTAGAATGACACTAAACACTTCCTTATTTCCTGTTGTTTTTCTGGAAATGTTTAGACTGAAATATTACAGAAATGCTTTTACGTGTTTTTCTGCATCATGCCACGTTGGCACAGACTTGCCAAGCACTACTACATCCAATTTTACTACTACAGAATTAAACAGCAGATGCAAAAAAGAAATCTAATAAAGATCGTAGAACTTAAATGCACACGCTCATTTGGATTCTGAATGTACAGACTTTTATTCCACTTGTCTCCAAACATATAAGCTTTAGATTGTTGAGCTTGAAGGTGTTGCTTTAGCATGCAGTGCTTACCAAGAGTGATTAACTGGAGGGGATATCTGCAGTCGTGACAATGATCCTCGGCTGCTGTGGTTTGTTATTAATATTTTTCCCTTCTGTCTTAATTCCAGCAATGCTGTTTATTCAGAGCTGATTCTTGTAGGTCATAACCTGTGGCAAACAACATCTACTAAGCCTCTATAGAGGTCTTGGAAATAACAAGATAGGAAAGTTGATTGGTGAGCAGACCAGAGCACAACCACGTTATGTTCTGCTTTTCTCCACCACGCTGACTGCTGAGAGCAGTATGCTCATTTTCACGTGATAGCACCTTGGTCTTATTTTCTGTAAGCCAGAGTCCATAGGTCTTCAGGAAGCCATGGAAACTGTAGATGACAACTTGGTGCTGGCCCATAGGTGTGCTGTCATCTGATGTAATGTGGGCACTGAATTATTGCTACAAGATTATTTAATTTAGAACATTTTTTGTTGTGTGGCATGTACAGCTTTCCGTATACCTGACTGGAGGGAAAAAAGATTATTATGGAACTGCTTCAAACCTGCCACTTCTTCAAGCACTGCCCTTCAGGTGTTTCTGTGATTCTGCAATTTCATCATCCGGCTCATTTTTCTGACAGGCTGCTCCCTGAGAAGCAAAGACCAGTGGATTGTCAACTTCAGTTTTGAAAATTCATGCTTACATTTGTACTCTTCAGGGAATATTGTTTGACCTGATCCTGACGTATTGTATGTATCCTTAGGTACCTCTCTGTAACTAACTCATCTGATCCCTCCTGCCTATAATCACAGAATCACAGAATTATTGAGGCTGGAAAAGACCTCAAAGATCAGGTCCAGCCTGTGACCTAACATCACCACAACCTAGACCACATCCAGTCTTTTCTTAAACACCTCCGGGGTGAGGACTCCACCACCTCCCCTGGGCAGCCCATGCCAATGTCTGATCACCCTTTCCGTGAGGAAGTGCTTCCTAACATCCAACCTAAACATCTCCTGATGCAGCTTCAAGCCATGCCCTCTTATGCTGTCACTGGTTGCCTGGGAGAAGAACCTGACCTCCACCTGTCTACAGCTTCTCCTCAGGTAGTTATAGAGAGTGATAAGGTCCCCCTTGAGTATCCTCTTCTCCAGGCTAAATACCCCCAGCTCCCTCAGCCTCTCCTCATCAGACTTTTCCTTCAGTCCATTTACCAGCCTCATTGCTCTCCTCTGGACCCACCCCAATGCCTCAATGTCTTTCTTGAAGCAAGGGGCCCAGAACTGCCCCCAGTACTCAAGGTGGGAGGCCTTAACAACAAAGCTTTTCCTTGGGTTGGCAGTGTATTTTAAAAGTTACTAGCCAGCCTGTTCTCTTGCTTGCTCATGAAGATGAGCTTCATTAAGTGGCAGAGGATTTAGTTAATTAATTCCTTTGCTGTAGTTACTATATTAATATTTTGTGTCTCTCTTATTTGTGTGTAGACAGGAGAAATGGAAAGAAAAGCATTCACGGTGTATTCTGTATTCAGGACAGATAGAGCTGAGGTTGTTGGCTGTTGAACTGTGTTCCTCAGACAACTTCTGCTTTGAGTCCCGTGTCCTGTGCGTTGTGCGCAAGCTGTCGCCCAGTCGTAATTGTTTACCCTGGAGCTGCCCTCAGTGTTGGCTGGCCCTAGCTGCCTCCCTGGCTGGAACACCTGTTTGCCATAGGTTGGCCGATGGAAAAATGGGGTTTCTAGGTCACATGCCCACAAGCTTTTCTGACTGTATCACACCGTTTCGTAGCAGATATCGTGTGGTCATAAAAACACCCTAAGGCTTATTGGGGTAACGCTTTCAAAACAGTCCTTACTGCTGCTGTAGGTGTTTCCAGGAAAAAATCAGTAGAGGAAACACAAAACCCGTGCAATTTCTGATGTGCCCATCACCTGAATGTCACAAACAGTTTTTGTCACCCTCCCTTACGGAGAGTGGAGCTGAGCCATACAAGATACAGGAGGGACCAGCAATGATCACAGCTGGGAAATGGTTTCTTGAGGAGAAGAGGCTGGATTAATGCTTGATAGCAATTATGGGCAACCCCACGCTGGGTAAACACTGAAAGCAATGCAAAATGAAGTACCCTAGAGAAGATAAAACATTTCTTTTAAATGTCATGCTTTCTCTAGATTATCTTGATCTATCTTTTGTCATGCTGCAAAATGTTATTTGTTGTGGACTTTATTAATTTAATGTGGCCCTCCTAACTGAAACAACATGAATTACAGGTTTAGATTCCACTTGTGTGAGGAATTTGAGTAGCTTGAATGCATCTCTGCCTAGAGGTCACCTGTTTTAAAAAAGGAGATGGCTGGAAATAAGTCTGTAACACCTGGTAATGTTGGCCAAACTGTCCTTCCCTCACAGCTGATTATTAATTCATTCTTTTTCAGCAAAGAAATTCTGTGGGCAATATAAGTATAAATTTCTACAGCAAAACGCGCTAAATTTTTAGCTTTGTAGACACTATACTGATGATAGAACTCTGATAACTCCCTTTCAAGTTAATTTTTCTTTGCACCAGAGGACCTTGCTAAGGAATATTTGGCTGGGGATTTTTCTTCTTTAAAATCACACAAAGAACTTCTGTAGATGCCGTGTCAGATTCCAGTTTGTTTTACAAAACCTCTTAAAAATTGTATACTTGAAATGATAGATATTTGTGTACATAGGAAATTTTATATCAGAATTTTTCATTTTGATTTACCAAGATCTATTTTATTGCTTTACTTACTTTACTTTTTCAACACAGTCTCCCATGATATACTCCTGGCGAAGATGGCAGCAAGGGGCTTTGACAGGAATATTCTGTGCTGGGTCAGG
>JAOXOE010029608.1:0-14220 GCA_028565055.1 Phoeniculus purpureus
GCCTTGAGCTGTGTGGTAGGGGTTGGACTTGATGATCTATTAGGTACCTTCCAACCCTGGTAATACTATGATACTATGATACTATGATGATAAATCACATAGGAAAAGTGCCTGAAATGGCACTTGTGCAGAAATTTTCTAGGATGGCCTCTAGTCACTTATA
This sequence comes from Phoeniculus purpureus, assembly GCA_028565055.1. Classification (NCBI taxonomy): domain Eukaryota; kingdom Metazoa; phylum Chordata; class Aves; order Bucerotiformes; family Phoeniculidae; genus Phoeniculus; species Phoeniculus purpureus. The sequence continues at coordinate 164 of JAOXOE010029608.1, forward strand.
TAACACAACCAGCTCTCCCAGTGAATGCTTTTAACCACAATATTAAATACTGAACAACATGAAACATACTAGTCAGCTGGCAGAAAAGTGAAACTTCTCAAGTTGAAACGAGAAATTATATTTAAAAACTCTATTTCAAGAAAAACATGAGAGACTGTCATAAATCAATGCTAGAAGATGAAACAAAACAAAGTGAACAATCTGAATGTTTCATGTAGATTTTACAAGCATATTTGCACAGACAACAGGGATTTAAGCTGCTAGTTCTCAGTGATATTTACATCACAGAATCACGGAGTCACAGAACATTAAGAGTTGGAAGGGAACTCGAAAGATCATCTAGTCCAACACCCTTGCCTGCCAGAGCAGGATCCCCCAGATTAAGTCACATAGAAACATGTCCAGATGGGTTTTAAACATTTCCAGAGAAGGAAACTCCACAATCTCCCTGGGTAGTCACTTCCAGTGCTCCGTCACACTCACTGTGAAGAAGTTCCTTCTCATATTTATGTGGAACCTCCTATGTTCCAATTTACACCCCTTGTCCTATCATTAGATGATATTGAGAAGAGCCTGGCTCCATCCTCCTGACACCTGCCCTTTCTATATTTATAAACATCAATGAGGTCACCTCTCAGTTTTCTCTTTTCCAAGCTAAAGAGTCCTAGTTCCCTCAGCCTTTCCTCATCAGGGAGATGTTCCACTCTCTTCAAAATCTTTGTGGCTCTGAACAGGACTCACTCAAACAGTCACCTAATTCTACTCTATACCTTTGAATTTTTCCCGTTCTTCAATCCTCGTAATATATTAAAATAAAAACATACCCCATATTGTCTTTAGCTCTCCTCTTTTCTTCAATATATCTGTGAGCTTCTAATCTAGATTCTGGAGTGTATGGTGTAAGCTCCTCCCAAAATCTTCTGTCTTCTTCACTATCTTCAACTGTTGTCCTTGTTGCTTTACCTCCGCCTTCTTCTGCCTGATGGTTTTCTTTTTCCTGGATGGAGTCTAGGCTACACAAGAGCACATGAAATAATATCCCAATGAAATGAAGAGTGACAGTATTTGCTAATTAATGCTTGTAATAAAATTTTTGTAACCCAATTTTAACAGTTTTATAAATACTATAAAGAACAGTATGTTTCATATTTGGGTAACATTCTCATCAATGACAGATATTGTGACATAACGTTTTTCATTGATTTAACTAACAAGTGAGTCTCTGGTTACGCCTGACCTGTCTGAAATCTCAATAGATAGCTCAATAGACGTTCAGGACTAGAATTTTCAGATTCCTTCACAACTTGCAAGTGAAAGCAAAACTGCAGTCCGTGCCATGTTTAAGTGCTTCCAATATCAGACATCACCAGATTAGTAATTTAAAATGTAGAACATTCGACTTAGTGCCATCCTAGAACCTGAGTACTAAGCCTCTGTAATCTACAGACATCAATACAGACAGAAAACTAAATGTGTGACACAGTTCTGATCTATGAGGACAAAGTTTCTTTGCCAGCTCCATGGAACTTAGTTTTTATTGCATTAAAAATAAGATGGATGACAAATGCAGTGGAAGATGGCCTGAGACAAAAATCTTTCTGCTGTCTAGGTAATCTCAGTGTTATTAGGTGGAAGATGTATAGAAATCAATATTCCAAAACCTTTTACTTCTCAACAGATCTGCAATATTCTCTTCTGGTCTTCATATCTAATAATCCTAAAGCGAAATCTGTTACAGGTGAATAGCTGCTTTCTCCGGAATCCCTACATTACCTTAAATAATATTTTCCTGCTGTTCTCCTGAAAGAAACTATCAATTCCACTATTTTGGCACTCAGACAGTTCAGCCTGGAGTTTTGGGACAAAAATTCTACTGCAGTCTGCAGGTCAGTGATTATGTTTGGGTTCATGAGGTTTTCTTTCATTAGAGATAACAAGTATGAGGAGAAATGATTCTGCTAGACAAACAAAAATATTTAAGTGGAATTGCATAAACTATTCAACTGAGAAAAACAAAATTCTTAATGAAATAAGAATGACGCTTACTCAAGAACTGTTGCTGCTTACTGTTACCTGTCAAATCCAAGCTCGGATTTTTGTTTCTTGTCGGTCCTTTCTTGCATCTTTTTCTCAGCCTCTTCTTTTTCTCTGGCCCTTTTGACAATGTAAGCTTGTTCCTGTTCTCTGATATTCTGTATCACTTCTGGATAGTTTTGAAGCGCTTGAATCCTCTCTGAACGTTCTATTTCTTTACCATCCAAACTCTTCCAAAAGAGAAAAAAAAAATCAATATTAATATTTATACACAAGTATTTTTAACACATGGAAATGAAGAAATCTGGTAAACTATAGGTTTAATGGATAAGTACCACAGAATCACAGACCATTAGGGATTGGAAGGGACCTCAGAAGATCATCCAGACCAATCCCCCTGCCACAGCAGGATCACCTTGACCAAGTCGCACAGGAACATTTCCAGGCGAGTTTTAAACATCTCCAGAGGAGACTCTACAAGCCCCCTGGGCAGCCTATTCCAGTGCTTTGTCACCCTCACTGTGAAGAAGTTCCTTCTCACATTCATATGGAACCTCCTATGTTCCAGCTCACACCCACCGTTCCTTGTCCTATTATTACATGACATTGAGTAGAGCCTGGCTCCATCCTCCTGACACCCACCCTTCTCATATTTATAGACATTCATGAGGACACATCTCAGTCTCCTCTTCTCCAAGCTGAAGAGACCCAACTTTCTCAGCCTTTCCTCATAAGGGAGGTGTTCCACTTCTTTCATCATCATTGTTGCTCTGTGCTGGACTCTCTCAAGCAGCTCTGTGTCCTTCTTGAACTGAAGGGCCCACAACTGGACACAATGCTCTAGATGTGGTCTCACTAGTGCAGAGTAGAGGGGAAGAAGAACCTCTCTTGATCTGCTAACCACTGCCATTCTGGTCCACCCTAGGATGCTGTTGGCCCTCTTGGCCACAAGAGCACATTTCTGGCTCATGGTCATCCTGCTGTCCATTAAGACCCCCAGGTCCCTTTCTCCTACAGTACTATCCAATAGGTTAACCTAGACTGGTACCTGGGGTTGTTCTTGCCCAGATGCAAGACTCTACACTTACCCTCGTTATACTTCATTCAATTTCTCTCTGTCCAGCTCTCCAGCCTGTCCAGGTCTTGCTGAATGGCAGCACAGGCTTTGTGCCTTCAGCAGACTTTCTGACAGTGCACTCTAATCCCTCATCCAAGTCATTAATGAATAGACTGAATAGGATTGGTCCAAATACCAACACTTGGGGGACTCCACTGAATACAGGCCTCCAACTAGACTCCGTCCTATTGAACACTACTCTTTCGCTTCTATCCTGCAGCCAGTTCACAATCCACCTCACTACCCAATCATCTAGTCCACACTGCCTCAGTTTGGCTGCGAAGATGCTATGTGAGACTATGTCAGATGCCTTACTGAAGTCAAGATAGACCTCTACTCAAAATAGACCACCACTCTGCCATCATCTATTCACCTGGTTATGCCGTCATAAAAGGCTATCTATCTATCCCTTTGGTGAAGCCATGCTGACTATCTCTAATGACTCTTCTGTCCTTGATATGCCTGGAGACAGCATCCAGGACAAATTATTCCATCACCTTTCCTGGGATGGAAGTGAGGTTGACTGGTCTATAGTTACCTGGGTCCTCCTTCTTAACCTTTTTGACGATTTACCTAGTCTGAGCTTTGCTGCCCACTTCACCACAGAAAATCAAACCTCACATCTATGGATGAGACCTGAATAGAGAGCAGCTCTACACAGTATCTGAGTTGGTATTCGGTTAAAACCCGCTCGTGTAGACGGAACATGGAGAGTTCTGTTTGAATGGTGTTTAATGCTTTAATTGTTGGAATGGGTTCATTTCTTCATTGATGACAGTCCCAAAAACGTAGCTCTTGGAAAGCAGCTTTGTAAAGATAAACCTGGGAGTCTTGGTGGACATGAAGTTGAACATGAGCTGGCAATGACCTTTTCTGCAAAGAGGACTAATTTTATCCTGGACTGCATCAGGAATGTTGCCAGCAGATTGAGGAAGGTGATCCTTACATTCTGTTCAGCACTGATGAGATACACTTGGAGCGCAGTGCTGAGCTCCCTAGTACAAGAAAGACATGGACATACTGGGCATGTCAGTACAAGAAAGATGTTGAGGTGCTGGAGTGAGTCCAAAGAAGGGTAACAAGGTTAGGGAATGGTCTGGAGAACAACTTAATGAGGAGCAGCTAAGGCAGACTTCTTTAGTCTGAAGAAAAGGAGGCTGAGGGGTGACCTTATTGCTATCTACAACTACCTGAAAGGAGGTTTTAAAGAGGTGGGGGTTAGTCTCTTCACCCAATTAACAGGTGATAGAACAAGAGGAAATGACCTCAAGTTGTGCCAGGAGAAGTTTAAGTTGGACATCAGGAAAAACTTTTTTGAAAGGGTCATTAGACAATTGCAACAGGCTGCCCAGGAAGGGGGTTTAATCAACATCCCTGGATGTGTTTAAAAGTCATGCAGATTTGGAGCTTAGGGACAGGGTTTAGCGATGGGTTGGGACAGTTTGGCTGATGGTTCTACTTGATGGTCTTGTGGGTCTTTTCCAACTTAAACAATGTTGTGATTCTGTGCAACCCCTTTCAAGCTGTGTCAGTGTTAAGACAAGCCTAATGACTACAGTGCACTATTTGTAACCTTTTTGTTCCTGATAAACAATTACTATAAAAATAAAATCATTTGCAATTCGATAAATGTTCTAACACAGTCCTTAGGTAACTGAAATTTCTAAAATGCTTTAAAGCTAAAAATAGAATTAATATAACATGCTTTTTGCAGTACTGGCCGGGAAATATCCTTATCTCAGTAACAGAAAGCTGACTGCATTTGGTATTTTTCACTTGCTTTAGGGAGTTTCTGATCAGGTTACTAAACTTTTCAGATACTGAAAAGCTGCTGAAAGGTCACCTGAGAGCCCCCTTTTCTACAGACTGAACAACCCCAAGTTGCTCAGCCCATTCTTATAAGGGAGATGCTCCAGCTCTCTGATCATTTGAGTTGCTCTCCTCTGGACATGTTCGAGGAGCTCTGTGTCCTTATGTCAGGGACTCCAGAACTGGACGCAGTACTCCAGATGGGGTCTCACAAGTGCAAAGTAGGGGGGGAGAATGAAAAACAAGACCTCTTTCCTTACGTCTCTGATGACCTTGCCATACGACAGATGTTTGAGCTGGTAAATTCCACATGAAGTGAAAGAAATAACACCATTTTTGCCTTCTTCTCTGGAAATGTTTCCTTAAATGTTCTATTTACTGCTCAGCAAATCACTGCAGAGTGGATGTCTTTCTAAGGCAGAGTCTACCAACATCAAAAAGAAGTGGAGGACACGATGCTCAGCTAAACAATATAGAGACAGATAGTGCAATGTTTGTGCTAACACAATCAGCTGTATAGAAGTGTTGTGTAAATAGTTGGTGACTACATCATACATACTTCATTTCCTAGGAGAAATATTTATGGCATGAAGCTTTTCAATGTCTCAGCTTTGGCAGTGTGATCTTTGCAGATGATGCTGGAAAATAAAAGAAGAGACTTTATTTCATCGACTTTGATCAAAATTGTCATATTAATTAGTGATTTTGTAAAATGCCATCAGTAGATTACAGTAGGAGTATTTAATCAACATCTGACAAAAAGCTTCAAAAACTCCATAGCAGGCAGATTTTATTTTGGTTTCTGAGGCATTCTGTGTCATGGTTTAAAACTTTGCTTTCCTTATTTTAGTGAATCAGAGGAAAGAATGGAAAATCTTGATTACTTCTTTATTATATAAGCAGTCACCAGTGATTTCTGACAGCTTTGTTTTTTTGCCTTGGCCTTCAAAAGTGTTTAGGAATGTAAAGATCAGTGAGAGTTAGATTACTTAATTAATTTAGAAATGAGGATGGTGATATGCTTTATGCATGTCATTGTACAGATTATGTTATTGGATGTCATTATACACTTATCTAGGCATGGTAAATGCAGTAATATTTCATTATCGTCAAAAGCATGTGGAGATGTACAGCAATGGAACCTTAGAAATCTATTAATCCCGCAGAATAAATTTGTTTTTCAGGGAAACTGTTACTCAGTGGAATTCCTGTTGTAGAAGAGAAATTCACTGCAGGAAAAACTGTGGATGGAAAAGAAGACTTAGCTTAAATTTATCTTTTACACATATTCTTTATGTTTTCTCAGCCATATTCCATATTCTGTTTAATACATCAGTGTATAGAATTATCTGATCGTTTTCTTAAAGGGGTGTCCTTTCTGTTTTCTGATTAATGCAAATATTAGCAACAGTTTCATAGAGTAACTTTCCATAAACTTCCTCATATCAATTTAGCCTGACTTTCTGTGTATAACAAGCTTTAAATTTTATACAGTCTTCTTTCAACTGAGGCTAAAAGTTCAGTTGAAGCTATGGCAGCTTTATGTTCTAGAGCAATTATCCTCATTTGATCATTTGGTCAAAATTGCCTTCTGCACGTTTTTCACACTTAGAGAAGATTGTTAAAGTCTAATAAAAAAAGTAAAGTCTAACAAAAAAAAGCCAACTGTGTCCTGGGCTGCATCAAAAGAAGCAGTTACAGTTGATTGAGGGAGGTGGCTCTCCCAATCTACTCTGCGCTTGTGAGACTGCATCTGGAGTACTGTGTCCAGTTCTGGAGTCCTCAACATAAGAAGGACATAGAGCTCCTGGAACGTGTCCAGAGGAGAGCAACTCAAATGACCAGAGGGCTGGAGTACCTCCCTTATAAGAATGGGCTGAGCAACTTGGGGTTGTTCAGTCTGTAGAAAAGGGGGCTCTCAGGTGACCTTTCAGCAGCTTTTCAGTATCTGAAGGGGGCTATAATAAAGTTGGGGGAGGGCTTTTCACATGGGTGCATAGCAAGAGGACAAAGGACTTGAAGAGGGGAGACTGAGGTTGGACATGAGGAACAAGTTCTTTCCTGCGAGGGTTGTGAGATGCTGAAACAGGTTGCCCAAGGAAGTTGTGGCTGCCCCATCCATGGAAATGTTGAAGGCCAGGTTGGCTGGGGCTCTGAGTAACCTGATCCAGTGAAGGTATCCCTGTCCAAGCAGGGTTGTTGGAACTAGATGACTTTTAAGGTCCTTCCAACCCTGACCTTGTGTGATTCTATGATTCTAAGAGCAAATTTATTCAGACCCTCTGATTTCTTTCTATTTTTGTGAGATTATTTAAATCCATGTAAGCATAAATATCAACTTTCATGAAAATTATTTTCTGTCTATTTGTATTTTAGGCAAAAGAAATAATCGTGGCGAAGCAAAAAGTATCACCACCTATTAAACATTCTGACTGCGATACACAAAAAACAAATTCAAGAAGGTAATCCTTTCTTTAGTTTTATTTTTAATCTTTGGGCTATTCACCTGCCAGAACATATGCTTCTTATTATGTTATTTGTTGAAATTATGAAAATATTGATACATAGAGATATGTCTAAGACCTTTAGACTAGTAGTCTGATGCTGTTTATAGTGTGATCTCCTCCAACAGCAGAGCCAAAAATCGCTTATTTTTGCCCATTGGTTTTGCTCCATTGGATCACTCAGCTTATTAAACTGGTATGTACTAGACCTAAATCACCTGCTGAGAATTGCCTCTGCAGAGCTCCTTGCTATGTAAACCAAACCTGAAAAAAATTTAGAAAACAAGGATTTGGAATCTCTCTCATGTATTTGCTCACTAGTATACAGCTTGGGCTGCTACAGGGATTAAAAGACCACACTCAACAGCGAGAGCACTGGTCCCTGAACACTATTTTATCGAGGTTTCCGGGTAATCTGGGGGTTCCCTGAATGGGAAAGCTCGGGGGAGCCGAGAGGCAGCCACTGAGGGTCGAGAACGCTTATGGCATTACCACGCAGACACCACAGGGGTTGTGGAGCCGGACCTCTTTAAGGTAGGTGAAACCGGAAGTTGCGCTCAGACCGCATGCAGCAGTGAGAGCGCTAGCTGCTTCAGCTGCTTTAGCTGCTTTAACTGCTTTAGTCACCAGGGGGCAAAAAAAAATTTGGTAACAACGCAGCAGCAGAGGAAGACCAGGCTACGGTCACCACTGCATATGGATGTGGGAACTCAAAACAGAGGTCCCCCAGCAAGATGAGGCTGTGCAGGTGACAGGCTGCCAGGAATGTAACACTCTCTCATGTGTTTTCCTGGCTGTGTATGGTGCGAGCAGGTGGATTATCTGCTTATCCGAGCAGCATATCTGCAAGATCAGGTTGAAAAGCTACAAGCAGAAGTAGAAAGGCTCAGGAGAACTGGAGAGGCTAAAATAGAATTAGACTGGTGGAGCCAATCTGGACAACAGCCAAATAATATCCAGGAACAAGGACCCCAAGTATCCTGCACCTCTCAGATCGAGGACAAAAGCCCAAGTAGAAGGGGTGAGTGGAGAAAAGTGAAGGGCCATAGCAGAAGGCAAGCACCGCCCTTGCCTGCCTCACCTTCTCAGTTGCCACTGGGTAATAGATATAAGCCTATAAGGGTTCTGGGGCAGGAATTGGCAGAGCTCATTCAGAGGGCTTTATACTAGGTTCAGAGGGGGGTGGGATAGTTGATGGGGGTGCACTAGTAGGACAGAGCTCTGGTCTTAAAGAAAACCAGGTGGCTTTTCGCTGTCCTAGGGTAAAACTGGAGCTCTCAGTTCACTCCATAAAATGCCTGTACACCAACGCACGCAGCATGGGGATTAAGCAGGAGGAGTTAGAAACCTGTGTCCAGTCAGGTGATTATGATCTGGTAGCAATTACAGATACCTAGTGAGGTAGCTTGCATGACTGGAATGTGGTCATGGACAGCTACATCCTTTTCAGGAGGGACAGAGCGAGGTGGTAGAGTTGCTCTTTATGTGAGAGAGCAAGTGGAATGTATTGAATGCTGTCCAGGGACAGATGAAGAGAGCCCTGGTATTTGCTGGAAGACCTACTAAGCCAGCCATCCACAGTCCAGGAGGTTCCTGCAGTGCATTGGTGACAATTTCCTGATGCAAATGCTGGAGGAGCCCACTAGTGGAGGAGTACTGCTGGATCTTGTACTCACCAACAATGAGGGTCTGGTTGAAGCTGTCAAGGTTGAGGGCAGCCTTGGTTGCAGTGACCATGACATGGTGGAGTTCAGGATCTTATGTGGCAGGAACATAATACCTAGCAGAATCACAACCCTGGACTTCAGGAGGGCCAACTTTGGTCTTTTCAAGCAATTGCTAGGAGAAATCCCATGGGACAGGGCACTGGCAGGTAAAGGGGCCCAAGAAAGCTGGTTAACATTCAAAGACCACTTTTGTGAAGCACAACACAAGAGCATCCCAACAGGAAAGAAGTGAAGGAAGGGAGCCTGAGTGGTTAAACAGGTAGATGCTGGGCTAACTCAAGAGGAAGATGAAAGTCTATAGGTCATGGAAGGAGGGGATGGCCGCTTGGGGTGATTGTAAGGCTCTGGTGAGAAATGTAGGGATGCAACTAGGAAAGCCAAGGCCGCCTTGGAATTAAACCTTGCAAGAGAGGTCAAGGGCAACAAAAAGGGCTTCTTCAAATACATTGCAGGTAAAACTAAAACTACAGGCAATGTAAGACCCCTGCTGAATGATGCGGGTGCCCTGAAGACAGAGGATACAAACAAAGCAGACGTACTGAACATCTTCTTTACCTCTGTATATCCTTCTGGGGGCTGTCCTGATATCAAGCCCCAGACTGCTGAGGCTCCAGAGGAAATCAAGGCAAGAGAGAAGCCTGGCTTGGTTGATGAGGACAGGGTTAGGGATAAGTTGAACAAACTGGATGCACATAAATCCATGGGCCCCGATGGGATGCACTCGTTAGTGCTATGGGAGATGGCAGAAGTCCTTGCTAAGCCACTCTCCATCTTTTCTAAGTCCTGGGGATCAGGAGAGGTGCCTAGGGACTATAGGGTAGCAGGTGGTTTTTCCCAGGGTTTGACAGCATTTGACAGAGTATGCAACAGCATCCTCACAGCCAAACTATGGCAGTGTGGTCTAGATGATCAGGTAACGAGGTGGATTGTGAACTGGCTGTAGGATAGAAGCCAGAGAGTAGTGGTCAAGGGCACAGAGTCTAGTTGGAGGCCTGTATTTAGTGGAGTCCCCCAAGTGTTGGTATTTGGACCAGTCCTATTCAGTCATTAATGAATATCGGTAATGACTTGGATGAGGGATTAGAGTGCACTGTTAGCAAGTTTGCTGATGACACAAAGCTGGGAGGACAGATCGACACTCTTGCAGCCTGTGCTGCCATTCAGCAAGACCTGGACAGGCTGGAGAGCTGGACAGAGAGAAATGTAATGAAGTATAACGAGGGTAAGTGTAGAGTCTTGCACCTGGGCAAGGACAACCCCAGGTACCAGTCTAGGTTGGGGACTAACCTATTGGATAGTACTGTAGGAGAAAGGGACCTGGGGGTCTTAATGGACAGCAGGATGATCATGAGCCAGCAATGTGCCCTTGTGGCCAAGAAGGCTAATAGCATCCTGGGGTGGACCAGAATGGCAGTGGTTAGCAGATCAAGAGAGGTCCTTCTCCCCCCTACTCTGCACTGGTGAGACTACATCTAGAGTATTGTGTCCAGTTGTGGGCCCTTCAGTTCAAGAAGGACACAGAGCTGCTGGAGAGTCTAACATAGAGCAACGAGGATGATTAAGGGATTGGAACACCTCCCTTATGAGGAAAGGCTGAGAAAGCTGAGTCTCTTTAGCTTGGAGGAGACTGAGGGTTGATGTCATTAATGCCTATAAATATGAGAAGGGTTGGTGTCAGGAGGATGGAGCCAGTCTCTTCTCAGTGTCATCTGGTGATAGGACAAGGGGCAGTGGGTGTAAGCTGGAACATAGGAGGTTCCATATGAATGGGAGAAGGAACTTCTTCGCAGTGAGGGTGACAGATCGCTGGAAAGGGCTGCCCAGGGGGGTTGTGGAGTCTCCTTCTCTGGAGACGTTTAAAACCCGCCTGGACATGTTCCTTTGTGACTTGGTCTAGGTGATCCTACTGTGACAGGGTGATTGGTCTGGATGATCTCTTCCAATCCCTTATGTTCTGTGATTCTGTTATTTGGCTTGGACCTTTTAAAAATACTAATTAATCAGATAGTGATCTTGATGGTGATAACTGTTGTAACCACTGTTGCCTAAGGAAAGGGTGAGGTGCTTGGGGTTCCTTAGCAAGCTCAACAAATTTTTGCAGTCATCCTATCATCTTCTCATATTGTCAGTCATTCAAGAAGTCATGACTAATATTTACTAAAAACTAGAAATAAAATACAGAATCAGTGACAATTGACTCTTTCAGAGCCCTTTTGGCAGTGTCCTAAATGCCAAGAATACCCATGATCCACATCATTCTACTTATTAACTGAGTAGCCTTTCCATCAACCTTTGCCACCATGAAACCAAACAAGGAAACTAATAATTTAATTCCAAGCAAACAACTTCATTACAAGCAGATAAAAGGCTTGACAGACTCTGTTGGATATCTTATTCTTGCCTGAATACCTCTGACTGCGAGAGGAAAAGGAAAGGTGAATAGACATAGCATAGTATTTGTACTTAGGCCAATTGTTCACTAACCCAAGACCCCTATGAGAAGCTGAGGATGTCCTTAGACATCCAGAGGATGTCCTTTAGACTCCAGAGGAAAAGATGGAGAAATTGTAAGTAACTGCCTTCAGTAAAGAAGTGACTTACTGTTGCTTTGGTGGCCCTTCAGGCTGTCAACATGGAGAAGCACTGATGGGAGTTGGATTAGATAGTTGTTGTAGGTCCCTTTCAAGTGAAATAGCCTCTGCTCTAAAAATATTTGTCCAGAACCAGTATCAACAGGATCACCTAGATCAAGTCGCACAGGAACATGACTCATTGTCACAAATGCACTGCAGGAACCTCCTGGACTGTGGACGGCTGGCTTAGTAGGTCTTCCAGCAAATATCAGGGTAGTTAAAATCCCCCATGAGAACCAGGGCCTGTAGCTGTGAGGCTGCTGTCAGCTGCTTTTAGAAGACCTCATCAACTTCCTTGTCCTGGTCTGGTGGCCTGTAATAGACACCCATGACAGCGGCAGCCTTCCTGTTAATTCACACCCACAAACTCTTCATTCTCTCTTCATCTGCCCCTGAACAGAACTCAATACATTCCAGTTGCTGTCTCACTTAAAGAGCAACTGCACTACCCAACTTTGCTGACCGGTCCCTTCTGAAAAGGACACAGCTATCTATAACCACAATCCAGTCGTGCGAGCTGTACCACCATGTCTCTGTAAATGGTGGTTCCTTACTTCCTATGGTATTTGTGGTATCATGGGCTTCTTCAGCAAGCTTACAGATTACAGCAAGTAATCTGCACATGGTGCAGCTAATGTGCCTGACAGGGTGTCACCCAGAAGAACCTGGACAAAGTGGAGAAGAGGGCCCAAGTACGCTTCATGAGGTTCAACAAAGCAAAGTGCAAAGTCCAGCAAGCAGACTGGGGCAACCCACAGTATGAATGGAGTCTGGGGGATGAAGGGATTGAGAGCAGCCCTGTGGAGAAGGACTTGGGGGTACTGGTGGATGAAAAGCTGGACATGAGCCAGCAACATATGCTCACAACCCAGAAGGCCAACCATATTCTGCACTGCATCAAAAGAAACATGGCCAGCAGGTAAAGGAAGGTGATCCTGTTGCTCTACTCCAGTCTGACAAAACCCCATCTGAGTACAGTGGACACAATGAAAATCCAATATTTCAATGCTTGATTTCATGTCAGTTTTTTTCAATTATGAACATGGTTACTGCAGATTTTTAAGGAAAAGTACAAATTTTACTGTTAAAATAATACAGAAATACAAATCACAAAAGCAGAAGTAAGAAAAAACACGTTTTAATTACAATTCTTACTAAAAATAGCAAGTTTTGACCTCTTCAGCTGAACAGTCACTGACTAGCCAGATGTTAAAAATTTGCTGAATAGTTGTCTCTAAGGTTACAGAAGCATATGCATTGCAGTGATTACATTTAACAGCTACAGATGTCTTAGCTAAATGCTGTCAGACATATAATCTGCTAAGCTGTAATGCAGTTCTTTAGATCTCACCAAGTCTCGTTAGCTAGATTATATGATAATACTGTCATTTGTTCTGCCACATAAAAGACGTGTCTTCTGGGACTGTGTATGCATTTCCAACCTTCAGAGAGACAAGTTTCCATAGAAGGAATTTGACAGGTTGATTTATTATACTTATGAAGCATCTATTAATTTACTAGCTGAATATACACTGGATATATGCAACTCATGTGTGAGTGACAGAAGCTGAGTTCACTGCAGTTGCACAGGTGAAGTTCAGGTGGCTTCTCTGAACTAACACTAGAAATCTTAAGAATTAGATAAAGTCAGTACTCCTTGACTCATAACCACAGCTTTAGACTGTTTTCCTTTAAGACATTGGGAAAAAAAAAGAGAAAAAAAACCTCAAAATGTCACTAACTGTAAATAGACACACACTTGAGTTCCTTCAGCAAAGAAAGATACCTAGGAGTGCATGACAGAGACCTTTCTGTTTGTTCTTTTACTGTGGATCTTCATTCAAAGAGAAAGAAAATCAGACAGAGAATGGATTAATTTGTAGAGGCAAAGGAATGGAACAGCCATATCTAAGATACTTTAGAAAGTGGAATTAAAAATGAATGAGCAAGTTCTGGTCTATACACATCTTTTATAATGAAATAAGGAATGTGAGGTAGCAGTGGTTTCTACTTCAGTAGCTCAAGGATTGCAAATTTGATTGCTGTGTATTTCTTTTAGCTAAGATTGCACTGGTTGCCTAAGCCAGCAGATGCTACAGAAAATATCATGCAATGCATTAGGTTAGAGAGGTGGTTGCAGTGAGTGCTGGTGCCATGCACTTGATATGGAGGATGGCAGGGACAACACCTGTGTTAGGTGTGAGCAGATCAGAGACCTGATGAACATGGTGGC
>JAOXOE010029609.1:0-14220 GCA_028565055.1 Phoeniculus purpureus
CCTGGCCTGTATCAGAAACAGCGTGACCAGTAGGAGTAGGAAGGTGATTGTGCCCCTGTACTCGGCACTCGTGAGACTGCACGTAGAGTACTGTGTCCAGTTTTGGTCACCACAGTACAGAAGGACTTTAACTACCGTGATATTTGCTGGAAGACCTACTCAGCCAGCCACCCACAGTCCAGGTGGTTCCTCCAGTGCATGGGTGACAATTTCCTGATGCAAATGGTGGAGGAGCCCACCAGAAAAGGAGCACTGCTGGATCTTGTACTCATCAACAAGGAGGGTATGGTTGAAGGAGCGACAGTTGAGGTCAGCCTTGGGTGCAATGAACATGAGATGGTGGAGTTCAGGGTTTCATGTGGTAGGAACAGAATACCTAGCAGAATCACAACCCTGGACTTCAGGAGGGTCAACTTTCGCCTTTTCAAGCAATTGCTAGGGGAAATCCCATGGGACAGGATACTGACAGGTGAAGGGGTCAAGGTAGCTGGTTAACATTCCAAGACCACTTATTTGAAGCACAAGAAAAGATCATTCCAACAGCAAAGAAGTCAAGGGAGGGAGCCAGAAGGCCTGTGTGGTTAAACAGGTTGCTGTCGGGCAAACTGAAGAGGAAGAAGAAAATCTACAGGTCATGGAAGGAGGGGATGGCCACTTGGTGACTCTGGTGAGAAAATGTAGGGATGCAACCAGGAAAGCCAAGACGTCCTTGGAATTAAACCTTGCAAGAGAGGTCAAGGGCAACAAAAAGGGCTTCTTCAAATACATTGCAGTTAAAACTAAAACTAGAGGCAATGTAGGCCCCCTGCTGAATTGGGAGGGTGCCCTGGAGACAGAGGATACAGAGAAAGCAGAGATACTCAACACCTTCTTTGCCTCTGTCTACCCTTCTGGGGGCTTTCCTGATATCAAGCCTCAGACTGTTGAGGCTCCAGAGGAAAATCAGAGAAGACACAAGCTTGTCTTGGTTGATGAGGACTGGGTTAGGGATAAGTTGAGCAAACTGGATGTGCATAAATCCATGGTCACTGATGGGATGCACCCACGAGTACTAAGGGAGACGGCAGAAGTAATTGCTAAGCCACTCTCCATCATCTTTCTAAGTCCTGTGGATCAGGAGAGGTGCCTAGGGACTGGAGGATAGCAAATGTCACTTCAATCTTCAAAAAGTGTAAGAATGAAGACCCAGGTATCTATAGACCGGTCAGCCTCACCTCCATCCCAGGAAAGGTAACGGAACAAATTGTCCTAGAGGCTGTCTCCAGGCACATCAAAGACAAGAGGGCCATTAGGGACAGTCAGCATGGCTTCACCAATGGAAAGTCATGCTTGACCAACATGATAGCTTTTTATGAGGGCATAACCAAGTGGATGTGGTCTATCTTGACTTCAGTAAGGCGTTTGACACAGTCTCACATAGAACCCGCGCAGCCAAACTGGGGCAGTGTGGTCTAGATGATCAAGTAGTGAGGTGGATCATGAATTCGCTGCAGGGTAGAAGCCAGAGAGTAGTGGTCAATGGGACAGAGTCCCTTCCAATCCTTAATGATTCTGTGATTCTATGATTAGAACATCAGCAGAACCCGCTCCAGCTTCAATAGTCCAATTTGGCCTGTAAGAAACCTGGCGGAGAATGGAGGTTGACTGTGGATTATCGTGGGTTAAATGAAGTCACACCACCACTTAGTGCAGCTGTACCAGCTATGCTAGAGCTGCAGTATCAGCTGGAATATCAAGAAGCAAAATGGTACGCCACAGTCGATGTTGCCAATGCATTATTCTCCATTCCTCTTGCAGCTGAATGTGGACCACAGTTTGCCTTCACCTGGAGGGGTGTTCAGTACACCTGGAATCGATTGCCCCAGGGGTAGAGGCATAGTCCAACTGTTTGTCATGGACTATTTCAAGCTGCTTTGGCGGAAGGTGGAGCCCCTGAGCATCTGCAATATATTGATGATATCATAGTGTGGGGCAATTCTTCACCAGAAGTGTTTGGAAAAGGCAAGAAGGTGATCAATATTTGTTACCACACCCAGCAGCAGGGAAAATCCAGGCACTAAGCTCTTCACTGCAAGTGGCTCCAGGAAAGTCATCAATATTCAATGTCAGCCTGAGATCCTTCATCTCTGATGCCCTGTGTGCAATTCCTCACTAGAGATGCTGAAAAAAGGAGGGCTGCAGGTGTGTCAGTGCTATAATCCTTTATCAGTGTATTCCAGAGCTGGGGAAAACACAATGTGTAAGTGCACTGCAAAAAAGTCCAAAAGTTGTGGTCAGAACAGATGATGAATCTGACATGGTACATTAATTCCTGGATGGAGAAGCTTGGCATGCTGAGTACTAGGAGACATTCTGTCAGGTGAGGAACCTCCTCTGTCATGAGTAATGAGAGAGAATAGCATCCTGTCCAAGGGTTCATGTCAGTAATTCAGAGTAATAAAAACATGTTTGTATTGCAGAAATACACACTGAGAGGAAAACAGGTGGCCAAGTGTGGGGATGAAGTGTGAAAGACAAACACCTATATGCCTGTGAGGTGGGCCAATGTTATGAGTGACATCTGAGAGCTTTGCAAAACCTCTAGTTGAATAAATCCTATAATAATGAGCTCCCAAACTGTGATTCTGTAAGCAAGAAAACACATGGGCTTTTACACATGTACCAACACTCTTCTAATAGAAACAGTATTTCAGGCAAGGAGCTGTGGAGGTTCTCAGTGTTTAATGTTACTGTAAGAACTATAAAGGTATTCTTGAAGCTAGGTTCAGAAAACATTTCATACTGACAAAAATTAAGATCAAAAATATTACAGTGAGTTTTTATGTGTCATGAAGGTTCAGTTATATAACTGTTACTGGTGTCACTGTCATAGATAACTTAGGCACTGCTTCAGGGCTGAGAAAGTAGGAGGTGAGCAGTTGTTACACATACGATTCTGAGATACATGTGCAATAACCATCTTTTAAGGAGTATTCCACCCTCAGTTAATATATAAGCTGGTCTGTTGTTGTTGGTATCACACTTTTGGGTTGCATACCTCCTTTATATCAAAAACTACACTATGATGTTTGCAAGTGTATGCCAGTAGCAACAGGTTTGAAAGAATTAGCCAGTAAGTCTCGTCTGCACAAGTTTTTTCATTAGCGTGCCCTTTAAATGGTATTTTGCCCAATCACATTTCCTTTTTGTTTATTCCGTTTCATCATGCAGAAGTTGCTTGGGCATTGCTCGGTCAGTCCTTTGGTCCAGGTCATGATAGATGAGTTGTATTACAGGAAGAATTCTTTGATGTGAAGAAAATATTTTTCTGATATTTCAAATCTTCATTATCAGGATTTATCACCAGCCCCATAAGGTTATTTGAGACACAACAAGGAAAAATAATGTTTATTTTTCCTGATATGGTAAGTATATTAGATTTATATATATATGCATGTATATACATATATATCTATAACATATATATGCACACATATATTTACACAGCATCTAAAGCTAGGATATTCAAGCTTAAGTGACAAAGGCTGGATACTTAAAGAACAATTTATCTTATTTTTCAAAGACACACAACACGTGCAGTTTTCCTGGACAGCACTAGTGCCTACTCTAATCAAGAAGAGATCTCATGGTCTAACTTGGGTGATTCATCCCTATTATACTTGGACAACTGTATTTGCACAAGTCTTAGCAGATTCCATGAGAGCACTAGAAATAAGGCAGAGATATTTCACAACTAAGGAAGCTCCTAAATTCAGTCAGCCAGTCACAGTGAAAGCTGTGAGAGGTTCAGCACTTTTGAAGACGAAGACGTGTGTCTAATTCTTGTATGCAGCAGTGATTTTCTTGCCAGGACCTAAGCATAATTATATTACCTGGAGATGTGTTTGCTACAAACTCAACTGAGTCAAAAGTGCTGTTCATTCTCACACATAGTTGTCATGTTAGAAGATTCAACTTGTATTTCCCAAAACAAAAACTTCAGTGTTGATGGGAGTATCTAGTCAAAGCCACACTTCATGTTGGTAGCATGACTAGTACACAGAAATTGCAATGCACCATAGGTAAAACATTCATCACATCTGCCAGAGGTAAAACATTCATCACATCTGCCAGTCTGTTCCACTGTAGTGTTTTTCACTCATTGAACTTTGCTCAGTGTGTTCATTGAACGTAGCAGTATGCCAAATCAAACCCTGGGCAGCATTTTCCTACCACCACTGGCAAAACAAACATTTCTTCCTCCTTTTCTCTGTTTCCTGAGGTTGCATCTAGTCAAGGCAAGAACAGGAAACACTCACTGTTGTGACAGTGTCTTTCACATGATGTTTCTGTATAGTAAGTATCTCCTGGTCCCCAGACAGGAGCTTGCTAATATGGGAAGGAATTGAAACAGTCTTCTTGGAAATTTCAGTCTTAAATATGTTTTGTCTTAAACCTTTGACTACTGTCATAGTTTAAAAATAAGCAAACATTTTAAAAAACCTAACTTAAATTTGTCTTGGAAGTTTTCCATAAGCTCTTCAGATAATTGTGTCCAGTCATTCTAACAACTTGTTTTGCAGGAAGGACTCTCCAAAAAATCCTAGCAAAATATTTTTAAAATACCTGTCACTAGAGATTTAAACAACAAACTAGCAGATTATTTGTTACCAGTTAACAGACAAATACACCCAAATAAACACCTTACATTTCTGAACACTATTTCAGTAGTACTACTTCACTGGAGGCTACTTTCAATAGCGCACTTCACTGCACTCTCTGCATAGTCCTTCCTCTCACATATTCTGACTCCTCTCTCCTGGCTGCTGCTGCACAGTATTTTTTACTGCTTCTTGAATATGCTTTTACAGAGCTGCTACCACTACTGATGATTGGCTCAGCATTGGCCAGTGGCGTGTTTGTCTTAAAGTCAGCGGCCACTGGCTCTATCGAACACGCAAGAAGATTCTGGTATCTTCGCACAGAATCGTGGGATCATTCAGGTTGGAAAAGACCCTTAAGATCATCGAGTCCGGCTGTTAACCCAACACTGACAAGTTCACTGTTAAACCACATGTCTAAGTGCCATGCCTATGAGTTTTAAATACCTCCAAGCATGGTGATTCCACCACTTCTCTGGGCAGTCTGTTCCAATGCCTCATAACCCTACTGGTAAAGAAATTCTTGCTAATACCAAGCCTAAACTTCTCCCCTTGCACAACTTGAGGCCATTTCCTCCCATCCTGTTGTTTGTTACTTGGAAAAAGAGTCTGAAACACACTTCACTGTAGCGTCCATTCAGGTAGCTGTAGAGAGTGGTAAGACCTCCCCTGAGTCTCCTTTTCTGAAGAGTACACTAAACCTGCAGCCCTCCCACTACCAAAACTTTACAGTCAGGAAACAGTCAGTTGTGCTCTACATGCTAATTGCACACAGGCACATAGTCAGAAAACCACCTTTGCCATACTCTTTGTATTTCACTAGCTCCAGCTGAACATTTGAAATCAAACTGAAAAAACACGTGAGTGCTCTATAGCAAACCTCGTTGATACATTTTAGGAATTGTAGCATCATTTCTCTTCTCAGAAATGCCAATTTACTGACTCAAGTGTAATGCAGCATATGCTGCACTTCAGAGGGATGAATTTCATCGACCGGGGCTTTTTGCATTTCTAGCTCAGAATGTTCTGTATACTTTTATGTAGATGCATAGCACTGGCAGATACTTTTAAAAAAGTCATTGGGGTTCCTGAGATAGTCTCTCTGCATTTCTTCTGTATATATTTACTGAAGAAATAAGCTTTGTGATATGTTTCTGCACACTACTAGTAATGTAAGCAATTTGACACCCCAGAATTGTCATGTTTACTTCTACTGAATTAAGATCATTCTCTGATGCATTTTATCCTTTTCTGGAAAAAGATACACAGCAAACAGTACAAACTGTGTTCATATATCACAAATAAAAATGTATTATACATAACATTTACATATATTAAATACAGAATAATATATTCATAAATACAAATATAACTAAATATATTAATATAGTTTGTATATATATAAAATATTGATACATACACACAAACGTGTGTGTTACATGCATACATTGTGTGATTAATACATACACCACAAACATCCCAAAGTATTTGGCAAACCTTGGAGTCTTGGAGGTAGTTGCTAGAAAATGAGGCTGAGAAGTGTAGGGCTACTCTTTTTTGTCTACAAAAGGTCAAAGACAGACACATAAAAGAAGACTGATTCTGCAAATGTGTCATGATGCCACTGTTTCAAATACAATAATCATCCTTTGACCACCAGAGAAAGGTTCCAGATAGGATCTACATTCATTTGTAGCTTGTTTCTAACTATTTTGTTCAGCCAAACCGTGATAGAAAACTTCAGGATCCATAGGCAAGTATACTGCTTTAGGCTGCTAGATGTGAACCAACCAAACACCATTTTCTGGTTTTTACAAGGAAATAGAAGAAAAATGGTGGGTTTTTTATATTATTTGTTCAAAGTATTCAGCTCGTAAAGAGCTGAAAAGATGCTTAGGAGTTCCACAGCCACAGTTATAAGAGATCAGGGGTGTAAGTGGGAAGGAAAAGCTGTCAAAGACCTTTCATCCTTGTCCCCAAATTCTGCAGGGCTTACTGTCTTTGCAAAAGAAAGACTAGTGATTTCTTTAATAGCCTTAAATAATGGTGATGGCCTTAAATAATGAAATAGGCAGTCTTTACTAATTAAGTTTTATTTGCTTAAGTTGCCATAATAATTAGTCATTCATTTAATTACTTTCATTATTGCATGTGAAAAATGACAAAAGGTAGAGTGGATTCAGTCTTTCATTAACAGTTGTGGATGTTTGCTGTGCTTACCACAGACATTATCTAGAAGTAAGCAGTGCAGTAGATACTCATATTTGCAGTACTAAAATATGTGTTTTTCCTTCAGAAGTCTCTAAATCAACCATTTTTTTCCCCCTTGCCTTTTTGCTAGCAAAAGCAGTGGACTTTTTTCATTCAATTTCTTATTTAAAATCTAAGTAATCGACTGTGTTTTATCCAGCCTTGCATAACCAGACGTGTCCTTATGAGTGATTTTAGAATGGGAAGGAAAATGTGGAGAAAGGTTGGACTATTTTGTATTCAGCATTGTGCTAAGAAGATATTCAATATATCAGGCCTATGCAAGAGAATAATCAGTTTTTTGGACACTTTACTCTGGTTCATATTGTCCCTGAGCACATTGTTTCACGAGAGGAAAAGAATCTTTGAAATAATACTTTCACAATGATTTTATAAACCTTAGTGTTTTGGCAGTGGTTGTTTTTCTTGGCCTGTGTGTGTCTGTGAAAAAAACCTGTCATTTCCTGATGAGCGTAGGATACAGAGTGACAGAGCAAAGTTAGACAAGTCAGGTAGCAGAAAACCCCCAGAATTCTGCCATATTTCTCCTAGAGTTGGGAGAGAGTTATTTACAGAATAACCACTTTCCCGCACCTGTGTCCTGTGTGGGACCCGGGTTTATCTGAGATCGTTTCTCTAAACCTGAAAGGTGTCACTGATTTGGAGTGTTGTGACTCTTGAGTAGCCCTTTGCTCACTGTACTGTCTTGTGTTGCAACAATGTTAAAACCTTTTTAAATGTTACTCAATAAAAAGCAACAGAAGAGACTCCTGACAATCATCTTGACATCTCTGATGAAGTGTGATGTGCAAGGTCCTGGCCGGAATCTGTGCTCACTTCAATTTTCCTGCAGCTCTCATACCCAGAACTGCCCTTAGAGACATCCCCACCTCTTGCTTTTGGATCATCTCACCTGCTCACCAGCCTGTCTGGTTGGCCTTCACCATCCATACTTTCTTACATGCACACCTGCACTTGCCAGAGCACCCTGCATCGAATTGTACTGGGCCCTTTGCTAAATGAAGCAATGGATTATTTTGCAAACAGCAGGCATCACCAAGTTGCTATGGTGAATTATATAACACTCCTCTTTGTCACAGAATCACAGAATCATAGAATCCCTCAGTTTGGAAAAGACCGCTAAGTCCAACCATTAACCCAACTGTCCTGCACTAACCCAGCCCTTGCAATATTTAAAAAGTGGTACAAAAGGACAAAAGACACATTTAAGCTTGTAAAACTCTGTAAGGTTTCTTTAAAGTAACACAAAACAATCCTGACACAACCGTATTACCTTTTCTTCTTGACTTTACCAGTTCATCTTGTCCTACTTCAATGAGCTTCACACACTGAACCCCGTCCTTCTTTTTCTTAAATTTTTGAATGGTCTCCTGAAGCTGATGTTCACATCAACAAGGATTGGCTACAGGCTTCAGGACTATCCATGTAACAATGACAGAGTAAACTCCTGTATGTAAATATATCCCAGAACTGTCACTTCAGTTGTCAATTAAGATGGAAATGAGGCTCTTTTCTTGTGGTTTTGCAAGCTTAAAAATCTTGCCACTGGGGTGAACAGATTGTTTAGTTTGTTTTTCACTTAACTGCTCTTCTTTTTTTTCTGGGCCATGCATTTCATTATTTCCCAGCATATTAGCTCTGCTTATGTAAGGAAGTGAGACTGTTGCCACACATCAAGGGCAGAGGAGAAAGCATTCTTTCTCTGGTTATAACTAGAAGATTCCCATTATCAAAATGCTTGTGGCTACTGTAGCACCTGTTTCCATCCCAGCTCCTACACAGGGGCAAAGTAAATAATATTATACAAGTGAAAGAAAATTTGTTCTTTGAGTTAAGGGTATGTGACTTTCACCAGAAATACAGCCTGGAGCAGAATAATGTTCACAAATTCCTGGAACACGTTCACTCTAAAAGGGACAAAGTTAGAAGAAAAACAACAGTGTAATCCAAATGAATTCTTTTATGGAAAAGAGTTTAAGAGTGTATCTGTGACTTCCAGTTTCTGAGTGTACTTGAGCAGGTGGAACAGTAGCATTAGCTGTCACCTGAGTAGTGGGAGAAATCATGACAATCAGATTTGGTCTTCATCTCTGCTGGCAAAACAGTATTCCTGTGACAATAGACCTAGAGGTATCACAGCAGATTCTCCTCAATATTCACTAATATGAAAGGTTATCTAGTCTCTTCATAGTACATAGTATATAGTACAACACGCACACTTACTCTTCAGTTATATTATTATGGTTGTGTGGAGTAGTTCTGGACAGGTAAAGGACAGACACTGGTTTACATGCAGCTAACCGTGATGAGGCAGATTTACATCTCCAGGCAAGCCTGGCTCTGGAGCAGGAACTTGTCATGCTGCTTCACAACACATTCAGTTAGCCATAAACAGAAATGGGACTTCTGCATGCAGAAAGGATTTAATAGCTGTAGTGCTGGCTGTTGTGACCACTGCAGTTATTATTACGACTGGGCTAGTAGGTAAAGGCACTAAAGACAGACACTCATGATTACTTTCATCTCAAGCAAAATCTTTACAGAGCAAAAGCTGCTCACAGCATCAGTCTGCATCCTCAGCAAGCTTTCTGCAGTTATTGCATGCCAGATAATTGCATTTCCATGTATGCTTCTACTCTGCAGTACATGTGATACAGCTTTCCTTAGAGATACAGGGAATAGCTGGGAAAAGGTTTTTCTAAGACTGGGCTTCTGCATGTAAATAGGACTAATTACACTTAGAAAACCCTTTATATTACTAGTTTCTCCTCCATGAAAGAGCAAACTCACTGATTTTGACAGCTGTTTATTAGTTGAAAAGCAGACAAATCCCAAGACATGAGTGCCCATATGAAATATTGTAGCTACACTCCCCACGTTTCCCCTTCAAAACACCACAAACATCCAAAATAAAGTCAGAAAACTCATGTCATCCCAGTCTGCAAGGACGTCACTGCTACTGTTATATATTGTCCAAGGTAATTCAGCCCTCAGATAACATCTAGGAATATAAGTGCTCTCACTTCTGTTAACTGGAGAAGTTGTCAGAAGCCCAAAGAGTGAAACCAGTGTGAAAACAGAACTACATTTTACTTTGAGAAGTGGTTTCCTCCTAAGTACTGAATTATAATGCAGAGCAGCATGTGGAACTTTGCACTGCTGTGTCCTGTAAAATGCTCTTTGAACAGAGGAGGCTGGTCCCTGCTGTTCTCGGGTTGACATTGATGGGAGCAATAAGTCTGATACCTAGATAGTACGCCATACGTAATATGAGATAGCTCTTTTAAAACAGAAACAGACCTAGCTAAAATACCTCAAGAGCAAAGACATCTCAAAGATGTTGTGTAAATGAGTTACTAAATTATGTGGTTGTATCTATGGAAAAACATATTTTTTCTCTTAGCACATCTGCACTGTTTGTGAAGAGTGAGCATTGGTCTTGTGTGAACTACTGAAACACTGATGATTTAGAAGATCAGTCTGAGACTGTTTCTTTAATCTGTAGAGCCATTTTAGGGAGCCCTGTCTTTCCTCCAGCCTTCCACGTTGCTCCTCTTTTTTGCTTCCTATCTCAGTTTAGTCTGCAGCAGCTCAGGGCTAATGGCGTGCTTTTGTCACTGTCCTTCATGAAATGGCATTGAGTAATGGCCTTAACGAAATGGTAAAACAAACAGCACAGGAAAATGGGTTTTTTTCTAGGATTATAACAAACCAAGATAAACTAATTGATAAGTAAAGATATTCTTGGATTTGCATGCAATCGCGTGAGTTGTTAAACCAATAACATTTTTAATTCAGGTTTGGCCTGTTTTTTAAAAGATAGGATAAAAATACAGCAAGCTGATTCTAAAATTAGTTGTTTTATAAAGCTAGAGGGTTCTTTGTCACTAGAATTGAAGTAGAACCCTGAAGACATATGCAGCAAGCATCTTAAGAAACAGGTAAGAGATGGAGACTTCAATGTAAATGCATTGAGCTGCCCTGCAGGAAGGCAGAGTAATGCAATTGTGCTAATTTTCTGCAGCAGTGAAGGATGTCACCTCATGCTACTGCTGAGCCCAAATTTCTCACGAAGGGAGATCCTGTAAAGCTTTTTTTGTAGTCATTGCTATGGGAGGAGTGAGAGCTTTGATTTTATCTTGAGATCATGAGGCACGTGCAGTTCAAATATATTTGAATGACTCAGTTATCTGCTACACACCTCACTGCAATGACAGATTCTACTTGTAAAAAACATTTCATGAATTGTGGTGTGTCTAATCACACGCATACAGCTATCTAGCATCTCATTGGGCTTCTTGATGCTTATCATCCTGATAATTAGGTCATGTTTAAAACACATCATTTTGGAAACACAGCATTACCTTTAGTTTCCACAGTGCTTCTGCACTCATGGCACACAAGCCTTTCTGCCATTCACTTAAAGGAAAAGTCTGTTTTCACTCAACTTTAAAATTAGGAAAATAAATAATAATTAAAGAAGTTTTCTTCTTCTAAATGCTTTCAATTTCTCCAACTGTGAATTGAAGGTGATACCCAGGAGACTTCTAAGATGTAATTACTGTAGGCTGTAGAAATATTATTATACATGTTATAGTAGATCAAATGCATGTTAAACACATAATATGTTATTGAAGGAACACAGTGGTGTCCTCTTGCTAATTTAACAGTGTTCCTCTGTTTAAATGTGTACCTGGACATCATGTGATAAATCATCCCCTGAGTTTAGCACAAACAGAAATTTATAACTCCTCACAACTGTTTGTAGATCAGTTTCTGTTTCCAGGGACCTCATGATACTTTCTAGCTCAGCCACAGCCTCAGCTCCATGCCCTGTATGACTGATGCTCCAGGCATGAAGTAAGGAAAATAAAGAGGAAATGAGGAAAAGAAAAAAAACACCTACTGAAGCAAAAACCCCCTTGGTGTGAGGGGGGAAATAGAAAAAGGAAGACATTGGATGTGTCTGGAGAGGAACTGGAACATCTCACATCTCCCTGTCATGGAGAATGAAGGATGGAAGAACAAGGAGTCATTGCAGCTAAGGAGTGAGGAAGTATATGAGGAAAGCTGATGGGAGGTAAGAAAGTCCAAGACCTAGATGAGGCTGTGATCTCTTCATCAAGCTGCCTTTGTTTCACAGTTGGAAAGAGAAGGGAGCTGAGAAGACTCCTGGTACGGGGACAGGTCTTGGGGCTCTGTTGCTGCAGCAGGTTGCTCTTGAGTGTGCTGCTAGTCCCACCTTGCCTTTGTGTAAGACCATAGGTGGGCAACAACAGTGCTATTGGACATTTCAAATTAAACTGAACAGCAATATACACTGAATTAATTCTCAAGATGCTGTAAACTAAGAGCTATTTTTAGTATTTTCCCCAAGACTCTAATCTGTATCAACAAACTCACAAACCATAAAAAGGACCATCCTTTGACCTAGGACAGGAACCTTGTTTCACAGGTACAAGTAACAAGTGACTGATCTGTCAAACACTGTGTCCTTTATTGAAGCTTCTCGCTGGAGCTCTTTGGATTTTAATGCTAGAACATGAAGCTAATTGCTTGCATTGATTTAGATATGAACTCCCATACAGGTTTCAAAATGCTTATTAGTGTAATCATAGAATTATTGAGACTAGCGAAGATCTCTAAGATCATCGCATCCAGCCTATGACCTAACATCATCACAATCAGCTAGACTATGGCAGTAAGTGCCACATCCTTAAACATCCTGTTTAAGTCAGTCCTTAAACACCTCCAGGGATGGTGACTCCACCACCTCCCTGGGCAGTCCGTCCTAGTGTCTGATCACTCTTTCCGTGAAGAAGGGATTCCTATATCCAACCTAACCCATGCCTGGTACCGCTTCAGGCCCTGCCCTCTCATCCTGTTGCTAGCTGCCTGGGAGAAGAGCCCGACCCCCACCTGACTACAGTTTCCCTTCAAGTAGTTTTAGAGAGGGAGAAGTTCCCCCCTGAGTCTCCTCTTCTCCAGGCTAAAACAACCCCAGAATTTGAATGTAGAATTTGAAGAACCTCATATTTTTGGGTCAGTAATTTAATATTATATTCATTAATACAGCTCCAACTAAAAAAAGATAATTATAGATTTATGTATTATATATGGTATGTATTTCTACTGAAGTCTGTAGAAAATAGTATAAGAAGTATAATACTATATGTATAATACAGTAGAAAAATACTATAAGCAAGTCAGCTCACTGGATGTTGTTCAGTTCTCCTACACGAGCTCCTAAAACTTAGTGAAAAACCAGCTATGTGAGAAGTCTATTCACTGTATTGGTAATATATATGAAAAATCATTTTGGAAGATTAGGCCTTCTATTACTGACCGTAGGATTTTGCCCAAGTAATCCTCAAATTAAGAAGTGAAAATATGTCACTAACTGAAAAACTTGTAATGAATTAAAGGAAAAAGCAACCTGACATTATTGAAAAGCTAGCTAGCTGGAGCTGAGTTATGCTTCCCCCTTAAAAGCAAGGGCTAAGTTGGAAGGCATGAAAACAGAGGCTTTGTTGGTACCATGGTTTACCAAGCAGAAAAAGAAAAGAAAATCTTTAAGCAATGTCTTAAGTCCACCTTTAAATTCATGAGAATTTATCACGAAATACATTAAAGGAGTGTCTGAAGTCCTGTTCCTTGCAGGAGCTTTGAAGCACGTGCTATGTATTACCATAATCTCTACCCTATCTGTACTGCATTCTCAATGGCACCAAGACCTGGACAAAGAACCAAGGAATAATATTTCCTTAAATGTTCATGATTATCACTGTTATCGGTTCCTTTTACACCAGGATCCCCAAGCAATCTTAATTTGGATTGACGCTAGTGTGCTGGTATTGCTTAGAAATTAAAAGCTTAAGTCTTGTAATGTTAAAAAAACCCCACAGCCCAAATAATCACAGCTCTCCATCATTTTCTGTCTACTTTAGATATCATATGTGTGATCCCTGGCGAGGAAAGGCTGAGGGAGCTGGGTCTCTTGAGCCTGGAAAAAAGGAATCCGAGGGGTGACCACATTAATGTTTATAAATATGTGAAGGGTGGGTGTCAGGAGGATGGAGTCAGGCTCTTATCAGTGTCATCTAATGATAGGACAAGGGCAATGGGTGTAAGCTAGAACATGGAAGGTTCCACATCAATATGAGAGGGAACTTCTTCACAGTGAGAGTGACAGAGCACTGGAAGGGGCTGCCCAGGGCGGTTATGGAGTCTCCTTCTCTGGAGACCTTCAAAAACCACCTGGACATGTTCCTGTGTGACTTGGTCTAGGTGATCCTGCTGTGGCAGAGGG
>JAOXOE010029610.1:0-14218 GCA_028565055.1 Phoeniculus purpureus
CCAGAGAAGGAGACTCCACAACCTCCCTGGGCAGCCTGTTCCAGTGCTCTGTCACCCTCACTGGGAAGAAGTTTCTTATATTTATGTGGAACTTCGTATGTTCCAGCTTACACCTGTTGCCCCTTATCCTTTCACTGCATAGAGTGCCTTGGTTTTATGTTTGTGTTTCTCTGCTTCTTGTAATAGCTGGAAGAAGAGATTACACTGAGAGAAAAAAAAAAGCAGGAGAAGGAGAAAGAAAGGCTTGAATGGATAAAGCAGCAAAAGGAGATGGGAAAGGAGATAGAAGAAGTTCCTCCTGAAGAAGAACCTGAAGAAGAGCCATTACCACCTCTCTATATACCAGAGGAGCCCAGTCCTGTCCTCTGTGGATTTTATTCAACACCAGGAAGATTTTGGCTTTCCTTGGTAAATCAAGTATCACGTTGATGGGACTGCAAGATGTGGCAAGCTTTTCTTCACATCTGGTGCCTTAGAAAACTGATTATTTGAAATCTGCTATTTCTAGAACATGGAATTTCCTTCCTGCTTGATAGTTTCAGTGGTCTTTCTGAAATAAACCAGTAATGTCACTCCAACTCACAGTTCCAGTAAATTTCCAATAGGTATACTTCTTGGTGATCCCAGAATGAGCACAAAAGACTAAGCTGTTCCCTCATAAGAAGGCAGAATCTTAACACATTAGTAAGACAGATTGTAATGCCAGTGATCATAAATATATGGGTAAATAGGATCTGTAGATGTTTGAAACAAACATTTTATAACCTACTGTAAATTCTTAGATGAAAGAAGAATTTTGATAATTGCATTTACCTGCATTTCTTTATGGTCCTTTTCTTCTTCAGGGTGGGTATGACTCAGGGTTTCTCTATCATTGTGAATTCTCACATGGCCACCAAGAAGACCCTGAAAATAGGAAAGATGAACCTTTTGAAGTGATTTCTGTTGAGGACACCGACAACAATCCCATCCACCAAATCTCATTCTGGTAAATCATTGTGCTGTAACAGAAATCTTTGTGATTAAGCTTGGTGAAATTGAAGGGAGGATGATACACTGCTTTGTCATTTTAAACTGTGGCTCGAATCTTGAATGCAGGAGCTCTCTCTGGTTTTCATGGCATGGAGTTGCACTTAAAATTCCTAGTGGACATGGTTGGGCACTGTGTGGCAGAGTAACTTAACAGTATAAAAGGAGTTAAAGACTGACCTTGCAAGGTCATGAATCTAATCCGATTTTCTCCAGTATAGTAACAAGGCTTTGCATAAATGAAAAGGGTGAACAATTTTCAGACTCCCAGTCTTAGGTTCCTTGTAAGTCTGGGCACATTCTGCATCTAAGGAGGCAGATGTAGGTTTAGAGAGCAGGGAGCGAAAGCTGCTTTTCTAGCTTTAAACTTGGTGTCTGCTACCTGTTCCATGATATCAAGTGCTGAAAAATTCCTGAACAGTTTCAGTTTTGTTAGCCAGCAAAAAAATTGTAGTAGTATCACACATATGTTAAATGGTTGAAATACTTTGCTCTCAGCTTACGAACTTGAGAAGGCTACATTTATTAATTTAGAGGAGCTGCTTTCAGGTATCGTGTTTTGACCTGTGGCTTTCATGGTTACAAGTTGCCTGTTGTTGCTGTTTCTCATTGCTTATTTGACAGCACCAGCAGACTGCTGATGTTCTGTGGGATGCAGAATGGTTCACTACGTGTTTATCCTCTCCAAGATAAAGACCTTTCAATGAATACCCTGAAGGAATACTGGTCTTTCAATGTACATGACAATGATTATGGCCAGATCCAGGGGATCTGTTCTAGTTATGAGGACAGATTTCTAATTACCTGTGGTGGAGATGGAAACATTTTTACTTTCAACATCTTGTCTCCAGAGGATGTTCACAAAGAGCTAAAAGCCAAAATCCCCTCTCCTAGGGTAAGTCACTGCACTCTTTCACTGAATTAGACCTACATAATGAAGCTACTACAGATGGGCAAAATGCACTTTAGTTATTTAGCATCATAGATCTTTCATAGCAAAAGCTAAGGTTTCCCAACAATTTAGAAAATGGCTCTTGAAAAACATTGCCTAATTTCAAGGCACTGTTTTGCAATTTTCTCCAAATAAACATAGTATGTGTTCATAAGTAGTAACATGCTGGTCTTTTCACACTCAAAGATATAATCATTCACATTGATAGAATGAAAGAACCACAGGGATTTGTCATACTTAATACCTCTCTTGGATTTAATTCCAGTGAAGTATGATTCTGCTCTGGATGCGGATTCTAGAAACGATGTTGGATAAGACCAAATGTGGGTTTTTTTCTCAGTGAATCCAGTACCATTCATATACAGTTCACAAGTTGGATTTTTTTAAATTTGAAAACTTTCACAGCATGAAGCTGATCTTGTTGCTTTTTCACTGTTTGACAGCAATAGCCGTAATGATTTTTCAGGTGACCTGTAATGACTGCAAATATTAACTAATATTAATGTTTGCCCCTTAGTTCCAGGAGGACACAGAACTGCTTGAGAGAGTCCAGTGCAGAGCCACAAAGATGATGAAGGGAGTGCAACATCTCCCTGATGAGGAAAGGTTGAGGGAGCTGGGTCTCTAGCTTAGAAAAAGGAGACTGAGGATTGACCTCATGAATGTTTAGAAATATGGAAAGGGTGGGTGTCAGGAGGATGGAGCCAGGCTCTGCTCAGTGGCATCCAGTGAAAGGACACAGGGCAACGGGTGTGAGCTGCAACATAGGAGGCTCCACATCAATATGAGAAGGAACTGCTTCCCAGTGAGAGTGACAGAGCACTGGAAGGGGCTGCCCAGGGGGGTTGTGGTGTCTCCTTCTCTGGAGACATTTAAAACGCACCTGGACATGTTCCTGTGCGACTTCATCTAGGGGATTTTTTGTGTCAGGGGGATTGGACTAGATGATTTTTCAAAGTCCCTTTCAATCCCTAATGTTCTGTGATTCTGTGAACGATGTTTTGAAAAACACTTGGCAAGGGAGACAGAGAGGTAATTATGATTTTGGTAATTTAGTTAAATTGTTTATGACTAGCTGGAATTCTTTACTAGTTTCACAAGAATATAGACTTAAAAGTTATTTTCTTAAACTAAATGAATGATTGGAGCCTGTGATATCAGAACCTTGCTAGCTCTAGTATTACAAGTAGTGATTAATATACAATTATAGAGCATACACACAGTTTTCTCATTTTGAGTATATAAGTAACTCTCTAAAAATCTTTATGGTCAGTTCTGATTGTTCAGGCTGGCACCACTGCTTAATGACCATCCTAATAGAGTTTTTTCCCTTATCAAAGTATATCTTCATTAAATATCTATTGTAGTCTTAAGTCACATGGAAAATTTTAAAAATTTCATCTTCATTAAACTTAATGAGATTCTTAGAGAATCAAATACAAATCCTCTGAAACTAATTGAGTTAAATTACAGATCAATTTAGTACGACTGTATTCACTGTAGGGTGATAGGCTCCCCTCTTTTTTTAGAGCATGATTGCCTAGGGAAATGGGCTTATGTGATGGCACTGTCCATCCATCTGTCATTCTTCACAGTTAATAATTGTGAACCCATTATGCAGTCAGCAAAATCAAACCAGATTAATTACACATGTAACTTGGAATTAATCCAGGACACATTGTCTCTTTCAACATGGCACTGAGGGGAGACAAGAAAACTTGGTTTGGGGATAGACAACTGGAGAAGTTAGGGACCAGAATGAAGTTGGGACAGTCAATGATTAAATGGTTAATGTTGTTGGAGAGGATAGAGAATTTGTGTTCTCTTTAGCTATATCAGTTCCTGTACATGTAAACCAACTTGATTGCTTTTTCTTCTTGGAACATTCGCCCCTGACATTTAAGGCCCATGTAGCAATATTGATCATGAAGATTTCTTTGGGTGTTGTTGGAGACAATTGAAGGTCTGTCTTAATGTTTGTAAAAGCTGCTTTAACTGTTCGAACTATTACTGCTTGTTTAAAGGCAAGACAATATTTTTATTCCAGAGTGGTCTCGAGAAGGAGAAGGCTACTGAAGACATTGAAGATCCTAATGCCTGCAAGTAAGAGATATTTGGGTAATGATCAACTGTTGGTAGCTCGCTCTTCAGAGCACAAATTTCTGTTTGCCTCCTAAGAGGAAGAATTCAATCACCCTGAATTTAGATCATTTCCTTGTTACATACAAAGGTTTTTCCAGCCTTTCTCATCATTTCTTCTCCTTTTTTGTGGTCATAATTAAGTGTGATACTCTGAGACGTACCTTTGCACTACAGAGACAACACAAGGCCAAGGTTAGAGTCCCATGATGTTGGAACTGTACAAATATACAGGATGATTCCTCTCTAAGTTACCTTAAGAGCCATTGAGTTCACTGGGAGTTTAAGTTTGTCAAAGCAATCTAAAAGATTACTTAAACTGTAATCTTTCCTCTCTTCCATTGAGATAATACCGTTTCATTTTTCATGCATTTTCAGCATTGAGGAAGTCAAGCAAAAAGAGGAGCATGAACGAATAATGAAGGAAGCTGAAGAAAAAAAAAAGGAGAAAAGAGAGAAGTTAAGTGCACTGAGGCAGGAGTTTCTTTTACTTCTTCAAAAGAATCAGCAGTTGCCTAAGCACGTGCAGTTGAACAGAGAGGTACATCTTTTTTTTTAAATAAGGGTCATTTGCCTTTAGAGGTACTTTCTTCTGAAATGTTGCTACCTGACATCTGGGAGCCAAAGATGTACAGCCCTTTGGATTATGATAGTTCTATGAATATCTAACTTGCTAAGACTTCTGAATCACAGCTGACAATTTAAGAAGCATGTGGGGAAAATATGGTTCTCTGTGGGGATCTGAATAGCTCCTGAAATAAAGTATTGTGGTAATGTTCATGGAACTCTGGCATCTGGGCAAAAATATTTATTACCAAAACCTAGTAGTCAAGATAACGTGATGGTGGACATTGGACAGGCTGGAGTGATGGGATGAGGTTTAACAAAGCCAAGTGCTGGGTCGTGCACTTTGGTCACAACAACCCCCAGCAGTGCTACAGGCTTCGGAAAGAGTGGCTGGAGAGCTGCTTAGCAGAAAAGGACCTGGACGTGTTGGTTGACAGCGGCTGAACTGGAGCCAGCAGGGTGCCCAGATGGCCAAGATGGCCAGATGGTATCCTGGCCTGGATTAGGAACAGTGTAAGTAGCAGGAGTAGGGAGAGGATAGTGCCCATACTCATGAGACCACACCTTGAGTACTGAGTCCAGTTTTGGATGCCACAGTATAAGGAGGACATTGAGGGCCTGAAGCAAGGTCACAGTAGGGCAATCAGGCTGGGGAGAGGTCTGGAAAACAGGCCCTTTGAAGAGCGGCTGAGGGAACTGGGGTTATTTCGTCTAGATAAGAGGAGGCTGAGAGTCTCTTCTCCCTATGTACTAATGATAGGATGTGGAGAAATGGCCTCAAGTTGTGTCAGGGGAGGTTTAGATTGGATCGTAGGAAGAAGCTCTTTCCTGAGAGAGTGGCTGGGCACTGGAACAGGCTGCCCAAAGGGGTTTTAAAAAATGAGTAGCTAGAGCATGTGAGGCCATGGTCTAGGAGTTAGGGAGATGTTGGGATGAGGGCTGGACTTGATGATCCTACAGGTCCTTTCCAGCTGCGATGATTCTATGATTCTACAGTGGATTTTGTGTCTTTCTGCAGCAGTTTGAGATAGACCATAGGATCTTTGAAGAGCTGGAGAGACAGACAGAACAGAGAATCCAATTAGTGCAAAAGGAGCTGGCGTGGGAGCATGAAAAATACCTGATTGGACTGCAAAAACTACAACATCAGTGAGTACTGCTTTTCTTTCACTTCTCCCTCTGACCTTGCATAGGGCTTATAATTTATGAAGTGGTACCTGACGTAAGGAAAAATAATGTGATGTTTTTCCTCCTTGTATAATCAGTATTTACACAGTTTATTAGGGTTGGAATGGGCCTTCAAAGGCCATCAGGTCCAACCCTCCTACAGTCTGCAAATTACTGAAAAGTCTTAACCGCCTAAAAAGCCTAAATCAGCTACACATAACTGCATCCAGATGGGCTGAAACATCTCCAGGAAAGGGGACCCCACAAGCTCCCTGGACAACATGTTCCAATATTTAATAAGTTTTTCCTCAGACTGAGGTGAAACTTCCTGTGTTCTATCTTGCATCCATTACCCTTTGTCCTGTCTGACGCAACTGAAAAGAGAGTGGCACCCAGCCCTCATGCATTTATAGACAGTAATTAAGTCCCCACATAGTGTTCTTTTGTCCAAACTAAAAACTCCCAGTGTTCTGAATCTCTCTTCATAAGGCATTTGTTCCAGAACACCAGTCATCCTCGTAGCTCTGCATTGAACTCTCTTAATTATTTTTTTATCACTCTTGAATTGGGTAGACCAGAACTGGACACACTATTCCAGGTGTGGAATCACTAAAGCAAAATAAAGGGGTAGAAGAAAGTCCCTTGATCTGCTAAACGCACTTCTCTTGATCCATCCCAACACCCTATTGGCTTTCTTGACCACAAGGGCCCATTTTTAGTTTGTTATTCACAAAAACTCCAAGATCCCTCTCCCCATGGGTACTCTCTAGCTGGTTACTTCCCAGCCTGTATTGATGCCTCCCATTATTCCTTCCCAAGTGAAGGGCTCTACATTTGTCTTTGTTAAAACTCATTAAATTCCTCTTAGTCCAACCCTCCAGCCTGTCCAAATCTTCTTGAATCATTGAACAGCCACTAGGTGAATTGGCAAATCCGCCCAGTTTGGTATCATCAGCAAACTTGCTGAGTAGACACGTTACTGAACAGCACTGGACCCAGGACTGATCCTTGCAGGGCACCGCTAGTTCCAGGTCTTCACCTAGACTCTGCACTATTAATCACCACTCCCTGGGCTCTATTGTATAGCAAATTCTTAATCCAATTCACAATCTGATAATTGATTCCACAATTCCTAATCTTATTTGCGAAGATGTTATGGGGGACTGTATCAAAACCTTCCTAAGATCAAGGTAGACCACATCAACTGGTCTTCCATTGTCCACTCATTTAGCTACAACATTATAGAAGGCTATTAAATTAGTAAAACATTATTTCTTCTTGGTAAATCCATGCTTCTGCTTGGTTATGAACCTGTTCTTATTTTACTTGGAACATACATGAGATGTTTTGATGTACTTCATTCTTTGGACTCTTTAGAAGAAATTCAGCTATTCAAATCAAGGAAGTAACATTCTTCTGAGTAAGTTTTATATGAAGAAAACTGTGGGCGGAGCTGGGGGAGGTTTGAGACTAAGTTCACCTGAGTTCAGTAAGAACCAAGAACTCTTACTGATAAAACTTCAAACAACATGCTAATTCAACTCCTGTTTTTCAGGTATATTGTGTGTGTCACAAATTTTAGTGTCATTGTTACACTCCTAATGTTCCCTATGTAGTTTGAAGTTAGGAAATAAATTTTCTCAAGAGAACAAGTTTAAAGATGAGGTGCATCTTAGGTTGGCTTTCTTAAATATAAGTGTTTAGCAAAAGGTGAGTTCCTAAAACTAAATAAACAATAGAAATAATATGCAACAAAATAAACACCTTACACACAGAGTGTATGACTGTGAAAAACCTCAAATTAACATGTCAGTCCTTAATGGAAGGCCCTACAGGAAAGCTGGACAGGGACTTTTTACTAGGATCCCGGGATAGGACAATGTTTTTAAACTAAGAGGATACATTTAGATTAGATCTTAGGAAGAAATTCCTCAGTTTTAGAGTGGTGAGGCACTGGAACAAGTTGCTCAGAGAAGTTGTGGATGCTCCTTCCCTGGAATTGTTCAAGTCCAGGTTGGATGGGGCTCTGGGCAACCTGGCCTAGTGAGAAGTGTCCACGCCCATAGCAGGAGTGTTGGAACTAGACTGTCCTTAAGGTGCTTTCCAACCTAAACCACTCTATAGTTCTATGATCTATGATTCTGTGTAGAAATTGGTGTAAGTTTCAATATTGTGAGAGATCTTGTGAATTTACATGTAATGATTGTATGTCCAATAAGTAAACTACATTATTCATGTCCTTTTGGTAAATTTTTGTGTCAATTTGGCTTTTCAGGTTTCGGGACTCACTGGAATTTGACACTGTTGTTGTTCATGCTATTCAAAGCAATCACCAGATTTCCACCTACAAACTTCTAGCAATGTCTGAGAAACACCACGAAGATAAACTGGAACAGAAACAAGCAGAAGAAGAAGAGATGGCCACAGAGACTAAGCGTATGCACAGGGCTAGTGATAACCATTTAAATCTTACCAATTATAAGGTTTCTGTCTTTCATCTCAGTTTATTTTCCTAAGTCAAAGCTAAAGAAATTATAATTTCTTTAGGTAAAGAAATAAACCTGGTATGTTTTACAGTACCTACATACAGTAATATGCATACATAATTTTCCATGTTTAGGTCAATGTCAGCGATTGCCTGTCAACCCTATGGGTAGAACGCGACTAAGAGGCCCCTCAATTCAAGAAGGACACAGAACTGCTGGAGAGGGTCCAGTGCAGAGCCACAAAGATGATGAAGGGAGTGGAATATCTCCCTGATGAGGAAAGGCTGAGGGAGCTGGGTCTCTTTAGCTTAGAGAAGAGATTGAAAGGTGACCAAATTAATGTTTAGAAATATGTGAAGGGTGGATGTCAGGAGGATGTAGCCAGGCTCTTCTTGGTGTCATCTAACGATAGGACATGGGTCAATGGGTGTGAGCTGCAACATAGGAGGTTCTACATCAATATGAGAAGGAACTTTTTCACAGTGAGGGTGACAGTGCACAGGAACAGGCTTCCCAGGGGGGTTGTGAAGTCTCCTTCTCTGGAGACGTTTAAAACTTGTCTGGATATGTTCCTGTGAGACTTGGTCTAGGTGATCCTTTTGTGGCAAGGGGATTGGACTATATGGCCTTTCAAGGTCCGTTCCAATCCCTAATGTTCTGAGATTCTGTAATTCTGTGAAGAGTCAAGTCAGAACATCCACTGTACCAGAACTATATTGACCAACTCAGCTCTACAGGATCCATCCCAGGGAGTTTCCAGTAGTTGTGACTGCAGTGTGCTGCATGGTATTGACATCTTCACATGGTTATTTTTTTGGTCCAGATACCAGAATTTTTGAGGAGGTGGCTGAAAAGCTGAAGACACCAGAGGTCCGAAAACAAACCATACATTATATAGAAAGCAAATATCAGCAAATTGAAAGAAGTGTTGAGAAATCTGACAAAGTGAAAGCTAAGATCATGAAGAGGAAGGCAGAGTGGGATGAACTGTGAGTCTCAAACTGAATTCTGTGCCATTTTAGTTCCGCTTCTTGTCTGAGGTCAAGTAATGCTATTTGGCTGTCATATAGCACTCTAACCTCTCTGCCTAGTTTTTTATATGCCTAATGATTGTATTTAAAATAGATGAGTTTCCACATATCTCTAAATCTCAAGTGCTTTAAAATCTTTCAGCTAGTTTCTATAGTTCTAAAATATTAAACTGCTTGAATTCACCTAGGTAGCTACTTCTTCAGATAGGAAGTAAAAAGGTGTATAACCTGATGATGCTTGAGAGACACTCAGACTATTACGATGCACTCTCAGTTAACCTTGCCAGCACAACATAAAGCATATCTTTGTCTTGAGAGACAAGAAAGTGGGACAAGACATCTTTGAATGTTCATGTACAGAATTTCTTCATTAGGAGATGAACAACTGGGAATGGGACCAATGTAGAGTTGAATGCAAGACTTTTTACTTTGTATTGTACCATACAGAGTAGGATCAGGTATTCTATGCTACAGGCTAGTGGTGGGTTGACACATGGCACCCTGAGACTGAGAACAGCATGTACTCATTAAACCCAGAATTCAGTCTGGGAGTAAAGGTTTAACCTGTCTCATGGCAGAGCTATGTTGTAAGAGGTCTTGGGGAAAAAAAAAATAATGTTTTCATTCAAATGTGCAAGGATTTTCTTCCCAAAGTAGCCATTATTTTCTGAAAGAAGTCTGATTCTTGATCCATAGCTCACCTCCCAAGCACAGATCAGAGGTACGAGATTACCATGTTTATTTTCCAGTATATTTTCTGTCTTAAAGTTCAACTTTGTTTCATATCTGCCAGATACAAGAGCAAACCTAGTGATGAGTATGAAAATCCCAAAGATGTTGAAGAAATCAAAGCAGCACAGAAAAACATGGGATATTATAAGCTGAAAACTGACATTAACTACAAAGCCCCTGAGGACAGTGTTATGAATGTGGAGAAAGCAGCAAAGCGGCTTAGATCTCTGCAAGTGTTGGTATGTGAACTGATTCATTGATGTGTGTATTTTCCCGCTTTGGGGAGGAAGGAGGATAGCGTATTAGCCACTGAAGAAATGTTCTGAAAGGAAAACAAAGTGGATGTGGGGAGAGGCCTTGATGGACAGATTGTGTTGAGTCAGCTTTAGTTACAAATCAGCCTTTCTCTTGTGACCTCTTAGTGCTTAATGAAAGACAAACTTGAATCAATCCAGGGTAACTCTCAGTTGGGTCTTTTTAAATGAGAAAGCAATTTTACTTTCAGCAGTACTTCAGCAGAAACATCTGTGATCTACTAATACATCTACTGGTATGCTTTCTTTAAACCAATAACTCCTGACATCAGATACCTTTAAAAAAAATGAATGTGAGCAAGGACAGGTGTTTCTAGTGTGGCCTCTCCATACCTGCACTTCGGCAATCACTGCTTCTGGGTGCTAAGCATCGGAATCTACCTGAGAATACAGGTCTTTGGGATCCAGTTTTCTCAGGTAGGACTCCTACCACAAATCTTTGGAAAGAGTGGGTGTCAGGAGGATGGAGTCAGGCTTTGCTCAATGGCATCCAATGATAGGACAAGGGGCAATGGGTGTGAGCTGGAACATAGGAGGTTCCACATCAATATGAGAAGGAACTTCTTCCCAGTGAGAGTGACAGAGCCCTGGAACAGGCTGCCCAGGGGGGTTGTGGAGCCTCTTTCTCTGGAGACATTTAAAACCTACCTGGACATGTTCCTGTGAGACTTGATGTAGGTGATCCTTTTGTGGCAGGGAGATTGGACTAGATGATTTTTCTAAGCCCCTTCTAATCCCTAATGTTCTGTGATTGTGTGACCACTTGCATTGGGAAAGACATGTACTAGGTAAGTGTTCCTGGGTAATCTTCCTAAAA
Organism: Phoeniculus purpureus; assembly: GCA_028565055.1. Classification (NCBI taxonomy): domain Eukaryota; kingdom Metazoa; phylum Chordata; class Aves; order Bucerotiformes; family Phoeniculidae; genus Phoeniculus; species Phoeniculus purpureus. Next base: position 11,235 of record JAOXOE010029610.1, read on the forward strand.
TTGTTTTTCCTTTACAGATCCATAAGAAGAAAGTGAGCATGAACAAAGAGATAATGTCTTTGCGGGATCTCAAGTTTTCTATTATTGAGGAAATCAAGGGTTTCATGCAAAAATTGAAGTCTATACAGGCAGCCTTGGATTTATCAGAACGTCTCCCTCTCCCCATGATCCCCAAGTTACAACCAGATGAGGTTCCTGAACAAAGATTTGAGTATGACAGTGACATCCTCCTCAAGTTCAAAGAGGAGCAGGAAACCAAGGCAAAGCTGCAGGAACAATTGGAAGCATCTTCATCACCTCATGTATTTAAGCAGAAGCTTCTTCAAACTTCCATGAAAGAGACTGACCCCATTGCACAGGATGTAAATGTGCATCTCAAGAAAAGAGCATCATCTGTAGTCATAGAGCAGGAACAGATTTTTGAGACTGAGAAGGCAGAGCCAACGGAAATGGAACTGGAAATTTTAAAGAGAGAGAAGATTAAAAATCTGTATTTGCAAGAGACTCTGATTAAAAAGGTAGGAAATCAGAAGTGATTTTTATCAGACTGAACACCACCACTGTGTCATAAATAAAGCCAAAACCCCTCCCATTTCAGGATTGCAGCTCCTCTTGCCTTTCCAAAGTTCAGAGTATATCAGTATAAATCCCTACCTGTGACCTGGGTGCTAAATATTATCACCTGATTGTTCTACGAAACTCTGAGCCAGTAAAGACAAACAAAATGTTAGAAACGCCTTGAAAAGCAAAAGAGGATGAAAAAGAGCATCACTACAACTTTGTAGTGACATGATGCTCTCAGCTCTTAAATAACTGTAGTCCTGACCCTTTGGTCTCAAAAATTGTTTAATAGAGTTAGGAGAGGTACAAAAGCGAGTAACCAAAATTCTTAGTCCTGCAAAATCTTCTTTAAAAGACAAATCAAAATACCGTATCTTTGGCCTGGAAAAGGGGCAACTGAAAGGGATGTAGTAGAGGTGATAAAAAAATATAAACAGCACGGAAGAGAGCGGTAATTATGTCTTAAAAGGAGAGGTAGCAAATGAAAAGCTTGTGTAGGAAACTTCAAATATGGAAATGGTTTTCCTACCCAACAATAACTAAGCTTTGGAACTCAGCATTAGGATGTGGAGGAAGGTACAATTTGATAAGATCTGGAAGAAAAAAATCCATTCAGAACTTGAATACAAATATACTGCTTCAAGCTCAGGATGTCCCTACATCAGGGTTTAGGAGGGTGCGTGCCAGCCAGCAGTCTGCACCTCCGTTCACTTGTTTGCTCTGTTTCTTACCATCTTTTCCTCAAACTTCTGCTGTTGGCATCTTTGGTCTGCCCCAGCACAGACATCCTTTTGGTCATGTATGTGTGCAGATTTTGAGAGTATCGCCAAATGCTGCTGTGACCATCATCACACGTAGGAAGAGTTGGCAGGTGTTCTGAAAGAACTCTGTCAAAGCAGAAGTCATATCTATTGTTTCATGTGGGATTGTTACATGAACTACTTCAGCCTACTGTCAAACATTCTCTGAAGAGTAAAACGTATCTAGGGTGGAGTGGGATGTGGTGAAACATTCCTGTGAAGCCCTAGTGATTATTCTACCATTGTGCTGAGAACAAAGAGACACCATCCCTGGTGGTGTTTAGGACAGGCTGGATGTGGCACTTCGTGCCATGGTCTACGTTGTGGTGCTTTTAGGTCATGGGCTGGGCTTGATGATCTTAGCGGTCTTTTCCAGCCTCAATAATAATTCTGTGATTCTGCGATTGGAGGTTAACTTTGACATTGTAAGTGCTTCATTACCCATAGTAAAGAGCATGGGCATGTTTGTTGATTTGGCAGAGAGAAATTTTCCCTTCTGCTTCTTTCTCTAGTTTTGCATGTTTAGCTCCACTCCTACCACCTTCCTGTTCCTCATTTGACTCTCTCAATTGCTCCAGATAAATGCACTGGTGATCAACTTTGATGCTGAACTCCGTTTTCTGCGGCATAAGAAACTGAAGCTAGATGTGCAGATGAAATGTGCTGACCTGCAGTACATCACGTGGTATGAAGAGCTGCTTATCCTGAAAAGCCTTGAGAAACAAGAGAACCTTCTCCAGGGGCATGTTAACACCCTCATCAGTGAGCAGGAGGCCATGCAAGTAAGTAGGCCTCAGAATTTAACACTAACCACTAATGCATGACTAGGAACAAAAGTAAGCCATGAAGTAAACGGTGGCATCTTTGCTTCATTTTAGCACTGATCCAGCATCTAGTGCTAAATGTTGAAAACTAAGAAACTCTTGAAGGGTGGTAATTTTTAACTTCCAAAATTTAATCTTCTAATACTCTTGACAGTTATATTTTAGTAAGTACTTCATGATGTGGAAGAAGTGACCGATCACATACTTCAGAGCAAACGTCTAGGTTTTGCTTTATTAAAGCATGGATTTAAAGAGAGGAAGACAAGTTTTGCATTTCCAGATCTTCGCAGATGTATTCTATATTCACACACCTGGGTAGAACCTTTCAACGGAAGTATTTTTTCATTGTTTGTTTAGTTGAAATTGAACAGCTACCTTGCACAGATGGAGGATATGAAGTGTGAAATTGTAAAGCTTCAGGAATGTGAAAAAGATCTTTATGCCAACTTCCAAGCATCCCTTGGAGAAAACAATGAGTTTGCCCATTTCCTGACCAAGGTGCTAAAAAAGAAAATCAAGAGTGTGGAAAAAGAAGCAGCAGGAAGAGAAGCAGGTAGGAGATACTCTTCTGTTAGGTGTTTTTTTTCCCTAATGGATCACAGAATAACAGAACATTAGGGATTGGAAGTGACCTCAAAACATCATCCAGTCCAATCCCCCAGTTGCACAGGAACATGTCCAGGTAGGTTTTAAATGTCTCCAGAGAAGGAGACACCACAGCTCCCCTGGGCAGCCCCTTCCAGTGCTCTGTCACTCTCACTGGGAAGCAGTTCCTTCTCATATTGATGTGGAGCCTCCT
>JAOXOE010029611.1:0-14217 GCA_028565055.1 Phoeniculus purpureus
AGACGCCGCGAGGCTGCGGCCGTCGGCGGAGCGGCGCCTCGGACAGCGGGGCTGGAGCCGGAGCCCGGGCGGCGGCGGCGGCGTCGTCGTCGTCGTCAGACGGAGAGATGATCGCGGAGTTGCTGAGCAGCGCCCTGGGGCTCGCCCTGTACCTCAACACCCTGAGCGCCGACTTCTGCTACGATGACAGGTAGGGCGGCGGGTTGCCCGCACACCTACGGGAAGCGAGACGGGGAGGCGGTGGTCGGCGTGTGCTGTCGGGTGGGTCGCAGCGCTCTGGCCGCCGGCCCTCGGCGTGTGCGGGGCTAGTGAGGACCGGCCGTGCCCCGCTGCTCCCGGACCTGGGGAAGTTGCCGGCGCGCAGCCGGGCCCGGGCCGGGCTCCCTGCCGGCTCCTCTTCCGACCGTCGCCGCCTTCCGAAGCTGCAGCCTCGAAGGGGGGAAAACAGATTTCCCATTTATTCTTTTTCTGGTGACTTAACCCGACGGCAATTAAAAGAGCTGCGTAATTAAAATGTATTAGGGGGAGCGGCACGCCTGGCTGAACTTATTAACCGTCCTGCGGTGCTTCATGCTCCGTTGGAGTTAAACCATCCAAAAAGCGAGCGAGTGAGCGAGCGAGCAGGAATGGGCTGGGACAGCTTCTCGGCAGCCTCTCTGCTCCGTCGTGGCGACTTGCCGTGTCCCCGGGGCCACTCGTGTGGGTTCACCCGGGCGGAGGAGGAGAGGTGTGGAGGTGTCCACGGGTGCTTCTACCCGTGGGACGGAGCCTCGTGGCTCTGGTTCAGCCAACTGTGAGAGTAGCTGGTTGGTGCCCGGCTGCTTTTTGCGTGAGAGCTGGAACGCGCGAAAACCGCGGGGAGGTGGGTTGGGATGGGCTGGGAAATGTGGCTGGATGAGCTGAGCTGCCCGACGCCCTAAAGGGAAGTGAAAGGGTCGGGTGCGATGCGTTTGCCTTGGCAAGTGCCCTTCCCGTGCTGAAGTCAGTCAGTTGCTAAACTGGGGATTTTCCTCCCTGACACGGTGTTAAGGAGCGTCGGCTGCTTCCAGGGATCATTGTCGCTTCCAGAATCACGCCCCCACACACCCGCTTTCCAGGGATGCTTCTATTAAACCTGCTGTACTGCAAGTAAACTCAGTTAGAGTTCAGGCTTAATGGGGCTTTGAGCAACCTTAACGGTCTAGCAAGAGATGGCCCTGCCTGCAGCAGAGGCTTGGAAGTAGATGGTCTTCAAGATCCTCTCCAACCTAAACCATTCTAAATGCCAAGTGTTAGTCCTGGTGCAGGACTCCGTGTGGGAACGGTGCTGCCTGCAGGATGGGGCTACTCGCGCTCTGGTCCTTCCGGTTGTTTACATGCACTCGAAGCCTTGTGAAGTAATTAAGTGTTTCTAGGTTTCTGTGAGCTTTCCAGTGATCCACGAGGACTTCTTTTTCCTTAAGCCTATTTTAACGTCTCAAGGCATTGTTCACAAACAGTGGAAAGAAATGAAAACCTGCTTTTGTTCTGAAGTAGAAGCTCTGAGTTGGGTCAGTAGGGAGGAGTGAATGTCGTGACACACTGACACCGTTTTAAACCCGCCTGTTGTAGCTGGGAGCTGTGGGGTGCTTACGCAACCCTGAGTGGCTCGTGCTGCAGTACTCGGGCAAAACCAGGTTGTTTAAGGACACGCGTAGAAAGCCGTCAGATCGAAGGGGCTGGGCACAGAAAGCCATGTGAAAGACTACCCGGTGTTACTGATGTGGAGGTCAAGGTTATTCTTCGTCTTCCCTGAGCGTGATGCAGCAGCTACAAAGTCGGAGTGTCATCTCGGGAAGAGTGGAGGAGACGATCACGCGCTCTGTCTTTGCTGGAGCTGACCTCAGGGGGTTCCGGGGGTGTTCTGACGTGCCGCTCTGTTTGCGTTTCCCTCCTGGCTAAAGCCCTTCTCTCGTCCCGGCGTTCACCGGAGCGCTCGGAAGGCCGGATAATGGCATTTCCACGCGCGGGGTCATCGCGCCGGGGTGCTTTTCCAGCTGCAGCGCTGCGCGAGGCACAACTGGCTGCTTCGTGCTCGCGGGTGCTGAACTAGAAAGGGCTGTCCGCTCAAGGAGACGGGCGCCCAGACCCGGCGTGTTCTTTGAGCTGTAATCGCGGCGTCTCGCTGCCCTGCAGGAGCTGGCTTGAACCGAACGCTAGGAAGAAGGAGGTCGATGCTGCAGCTGCAGGACACAGCCCTCCGTGGGCGAGATGGATCTTTCCACTAACTTTAAGTGAATCAGGATCGTGCGTTTGAGCTGGGAACCTGCGATGTTTTGTTCGGGGAGGGCGGCGCGCTGCCACGGCTTCTGCCGCTTCCTTTGCCCTTAGACTGAAGTGGCACCAGGCCCTTCTTCTTTTGCCTAATGGAGCGATCAAGCTCTGTGTAGCGTGTGTCTGCAATTGCTTTCTGTAGGGTTTGTTTTCTAACGTGGGTCGGGCAGGATTCAGCGGCGTCCTAAAAAATTCTTCTAGCAAAATCAATTTCCCAATGGCAGAACTTAATGTTTTAGCAGCAGCAGCAGCACGGCACCAAGCCCAGGGCTGTGTGGACAGTGCTGTAGTCGCCTGCAGCCTGGGCTTTGTGGCTCTCTCTCAAAGGATTCCATGTTTTATTTCCCACCGTTCACCCAATTAAACTGAAATTGAAGGGGTTTAAAGCCTGAGGAAGTTGAGTAAGCAAATATATGCGGTCTTAGTTTTCGTCATCAGTCTGCCTGACTTATTGTTGTCTGCCAGGCTCGACAGATATGTGGCGTGCACACACTCAGTGCAAACAGGGTGCTGTTGATCAATTGGCTTATTGATCACTTTGAATTACAGTGGCAGCCTTTCGAGGTCCCTTCCCATCCCGAATGCTCTGTGATTCTGTGACTGATCCAGGGGATCCTGCTGTGGCGGGGGGATGGGACTGGGTGATCTCTGGAGGTCCCTTCCCATCCCTAATGACTGGATCTAGGGGATCCTGCTGTGGCAAGGGGGATGGGACTGGGTGATCTTTCAAGGTCCCTTCCAATCCCTAATAACTGGATCTAGGGGATCCTGCTGTGGCAGGGGGATGGGACTAGATGATCTTTCAAGGTCCCTTCCACTCCCTGATGTTCTGTGATTCCGCAAACACACAGTGATTTTCCCCATCTGTTTAAGTCCCATCCTCTCAGTGGCCACTGGGCTTGCAGGTTCCTTGCACTGGCGTTGGAGCCCTTCACTGTGACCGTGAAGACAGGTCTCTATCAGTTGATGGCTGAGCTGTGGAGGATTCTGGGGTCACGCGTTGGTACGGCTAAACGTCAGAAGGAACTAATCCATCGAGGTGGCGTTCCTTCCTCCTCCTACAGAAGTGTTGTAAGGGGAGTGTTAGTGGGAATCTTTACTCGCCAGTGATGAATTTTCTCTGTGGCTCTGGAAAACGCAGGCAGATTTGCCTCTCTCTCCACTGGGCTCTTCCATGAGATTTGGTAGGACCGACCAACTTTGTCTAGCGCGTGCTGCATTTTCTGTGGCGGGGGTGAACAGGGGGCAGCCTTGCTGGTGGTGGGAGGTACCCAGCAGGCTCATTTCCAACCCACGGGCCAGCACTGCAGACCATTGAAGAAACAGCTGAAGTGACAAATACTTTCACCCTACAGTGTCAGACTTGCACGGTCTGAAACCAAGATGAGCCCGTACCCCTCCAACAGTACCTCTGTCGGGGCTGCTGCGTGAGGCTTAATCCAGCGAGTGACCCAGATACGTGTGCTGGAAGAACTGGTAAAGGCACTGGGGAGCATTGCTTGCCATCTGTCTCCGTGCTGCGTGTGGGAATGTTTGATTATTAATGTATGCCTCTGATTTGTCTGCTCCCTGTTTGTCGTCTGCTCTCAGTCTCTGAGCTCCGGTTGCATCTCGGCAGTAGCTCTGAGTAGATCCATTGGGTAGGTGGCTTCAGTCTCTTGCGGTGAGGGAGGTGATGGGGGAAGGTGGGAAGACAGGGATTTATAAGCTTTCTCCGAAGTATTTTCACTTGCACAGATCACAGAACATCAGGGGTTGGAAGGGACCTCGAAAGATCATCCAGTCCAATCCCCCTGCCACAGCAGGATCCCCTAGATCCAGTCACATAAGACTATGTCCAAGTGGGTCTCTTGAGCTTGGAGAAAGGGAGCCTGAGGGGTGACCCCATGGATGTTGATCAATATGTGAAAGGTGGGAGGATGGAGCCAGGCTCTGCTCAGGGGCAGCTGGTGTGAGCTGGAGCAGAGGAGGTTCCATATCAATTGTAGAAGGAATTTCCCAGTGAGGGTGCCAGAGCCCTGGCAGGGGCTGCCCGGGGGGTTGTGCAGTCTCCTTCTCTGGAGATGTTTCAAACCTGCCTGGCCATGTGCCTGCATGACTGGATATAGGGGATCCTGCTGTGGCAGGGGATGGCACTGGGTGATCTCTGGAGGTCCCTTCCAGTCCCTAAAGTGATTCTGTGGTACTCTGTCAGTCGGATACCAGTTGCAGCTTTAGAGGCTGACCGTCACCTGGCTTTAGGTGCGAAGAGCATTTCTGCGTGAAGAGCCCTGTGCAGCCTCAGCTTCATCGCAGTGCTGTGGGTTTGGGTTGGGGGTTCTCTTTTGCAGTCGAGATGTTGTAACACAGATCTTTTTGGAAGCGAAAGGAAATGGTGTCCCCACAGGCTTTATTTTAAGGTTGCTGTTGCACATACAGCACTACCATAAACCATGTCACTCCTGGTAGCTGCTTCAGAGGAGACGTTCATGACTGCTAGCAGACGGAAAGTCTCCCCCAGTCACCGGCGGGATGCGCCTCATCTGCAGGAAGTTCTCCCAGCACACAATGGACTTACAAATCCGAGCGATCCCCTTTCTCCAGCGTCTCCCATATGTGTTCCAGCTGCACTTCTGAATCCTTTAAGCCTGCCAGAGTGAAAGTCACTCAGAAGGCTCAGGAGTCTCTCATCTCAATTTGTTAACCATCTGATAGCTGCAAGAGGGCTGACTCAGGGCTCCTCTGCCTCCCTCATCTGGACGTTTGCCCTGTCCGCGTCCTCCTTGCTGCCTGCTAGGATTTTTCTTCTTTCCTCTTTCTTCCCCGTGAAGCTGACTGAAGCCGACTTTGCTGTTTGTTTGTGGAATTTCTTTCTGTATCTGAAGTCCTTGATGCTGCAGCAGTAGATGCAAAACCTGCTGGCAACCTGTGCTGGAAGCTGCTCCAGATGCACACTTGGAGAAACAAATGAAGTCTGAAGACAGAGGTTCTTTTTCTTGCTGTTACTTACGAGTCTGGTCCCTTGGGCCAGTGTTCTATGTTTGTGTGTTGAAACTCTTACTTCTAAACATTTTACAGCAGGAGTAGGGAGGTGGTTGTCCCCTGGACTCAGCACCAGTGAGGCTGCACCTTGAGTGCTGGGTCCAGTTTTGGGCACCTCAGTGCAAGGGAGGCACTGAGGGGCTGGAGCAAGGGCAGAGGAGGGCAACGGAGCTGGGCGAGGGCCCAGGGCATCAATCACAGAACATTAGGGATTGGAAAGGACCTCGAAAGACCATCCAGTCCCATCCCTCCACCACAGCAGGATCCCCTACACCCAGTCATTAGGGATTGGACGGACCTCCAAAGATCTCCCAGCCCAATCCCTCCACCACAGCAGGATCCTCTACATCCAGTCATTATGGATTGGAAGGGACCGCAAAAGATCATCCAGTCCAACCCCCTGCCACAGCAGGATGCCCTAGAGCAAGTCACACAGGAATGATGGGGAACCTCCTCTGCTCCAGCTCACATCCGCTGCCCCTTGTCCTGTCACTGGGTGCCCCTGAGCAGAGCCTGGCTCCATCCTCCTGACACCCAGCCTTCCCATACTGATAAACACTCATGGGGTCACCCCTCAGGCTCCTTTTCCCCAGCTCCCTCAGCCTTTCCTCAGCAGGGAGCTGCTCCCCTCCCTCCGTCACCCCTGGGGCTCTGCGCTGGGCTCTCTCCCCATTCATGACCTGTCCTTTATTTCCTTAATCTCTCAATCTTTTTAATTGCGGTTTGTTTTGCTGGGAGTCCTGCGCTCTCAGCCTAAGCTGCTTTCCCTAGCTCCATGTTTGTGGTACTGATGTTCACTAGTTGATTCAAGTGGCCCAGTTTGTGCTTCAGAGGCTCTGCAGAACCAGGATGAGCCCCGAACACCCCCACAGGCGCCAACGCTCTGGCTGTCGTCAAGAAAACAGCACTTGAGGACTTGATCAAGTTGCTGGCATCTGTCTGGCAGCGCAGAGCTGGACAGGCTTCCCCATTAGCCTGTCACAGGGGCTTCTCGCTTTATTTGTGGGGCCACTGTTGACTGCCTCTGAGCACTCGAGGAGCTTAGTTCTCGGCAGTGTGTCCAGCGCCAGCTGGTCCAGAAAGCCCGGGACTGACAGCTGAGTGACCGCGGGTTCGGCATGGGGTGGTACCAGCCGTCGCTGCTCTGACTGAGCTGGGCTGTGGCACCCGCTAGGACCCACCGGCCAGCCTCCTGACCTGTGGTTCCAGGGACGATGGGTTCTTCCGAGTTTTAGCCTCCTGTTTCCAGGACGGGTTTTTCTGAGCCCAGCATCACTCTGGGCCGTCTTGCTGATGAGTGGAGTGTGTGGTTTTACCTCCTCTGTGTTTTAGCCGGTCCAGCACTGGCTCAGAGGAACACCACAGTAATTGGGAGCAGATCCTCCTGCTCTAAAGTCTCTGCCAGCGCCTGGATGCGATTTTCATGCGGCTTGGTGATTTATGTGCTTGCATCCTAAAAAAGGACTTGAACTCATGAGACAGGGTCGTGATTCAGTGACCAAAATGGCTGTGGAAGCCAAGTCGCTCAGCCGCAGCCTCACCCGCTGTGGGGCTGCTGTCCTGGTGTCCCACTCCCATGGCTTTTTGCGTCCAATAACTGGGTCCAGCAGCCACGGTGCTCCGTCCCCACCATCTCCGCAGAGCGACCCGTGCCCTTCTGGGGGGAGAGCAGGCTCTGGAGCATCTCAGATGCCTACGTTTCCAGTGGATAACCGGTCCCAGGTGGTGCTCGGCGTTGGGGCCACACCTGTTCTGTATCTTTAGTGGTGATTTTGAGTGGAGGATTGAGTGCACCCGTGGGGATTTAGCAAGCTGGGCGGGTGTGCTGATCTTCTTGAGGGCAGAGAGGGGTTACAGGGATCTGGACAGGCTGGACTGGTGGGTCAAGGCCAGTTTTGTGAGCTTCAGCGTGGCCAAACGCTGGGTGCTGTCGCTGGATCACAGGAACCCAGGGCAGGCTTGGGGTTGAGTGGCTGGAAGGCTGCGGGACAGAGCTGGAGGTATTGACTGATCATCAGCTAAACATGAGCCAAAGGGTGCTCAGGTGGCCAAGGCGGCCAGTAGCATAGTGGCCTCTATCAGAACTAGTGTAGCCAGCTGGAGCAGGGAAGTGATGATTCCCCTGTGCCTGGCACTGGTGTGGCCACACCTCAAGTACCACTGTGCTCAGTTTTGGGCACCACGATACCACAAAGGCAGTGGGGTGCTCGAGTGGGTCCAGAGGAGGACACCCATGTTGGTGAAATGTCTGGAGAGCAGGACTTGTGAGGGGAGGCTGAAGGAGCTGTGGAGGCTGAAGGAGCCGGGGCTGCGTAGTTTGAAGAACAGGAAGCTGAGGAGACCTTGCTGCTGTCTGACTATCTGAAAGGAGGTTGTGGAGAAGCAGGTGCTGGCCTCTTCTCACAAGGGACAAAGGATAGGACAAGAGGACATGACCCAGGTTGCACCAGGGGAAGTTTAGGGTGGACATAAACTTCCTTAGTAGAAGGGTCATCAGGCACTGGAATGGGCTGCCCTTGGAGGTGGTTGACTTGCCGTCCCTGGATGTGGACATGGAGCTTAGGGACATGGTTAGCCAGTGGGCTCGGTAGAGTTAGTGGTTGGACTCTAGGATCTTAAAGGTGTCTTCCAGCCTGAACGACGCAGTGACTGTCTGCAGCCCACTCTTCCTTCTGTGTGTAGCACTGCCAACTGCTTGGCTACCAGCTTTGAGGAGGTGCGACTTCAGTTTTTAATTGCTGTGCTGAGAGTGTTCTCTCTCCCTGATGTGAGGGAACGTGGCTCGGGGTCGGGTGTCTCTGTGCGTCCAGTGCTTCTCGTTTGGGGGTGCTGCCTGGCCGCTGAGCGCGTGATGCATCCGAAGTGCCTTTACAGCGCCTAGCCTCCAGCTTCTGCGTGGGAACACTTCTCGGCTGGGGCTGCTAAAACACCTCTTAGCTTTTGCTCAGCGCCTGTTGGCGCTGCTGGTGGTTATTCACTTTGGTATTAAAAACCCCAGCACGTGCCAGGTCTGCTGTGTGAGGAAAGAGCCAACGAGTACTTCAGTGAGAAAATCCCCAGTGGGGTTTGGTGTCTTGCAAGCCCTTCCGATGGCCAGAGGTGACTGCAGGCAGCTTGTCTGGGCTTCTAACTGGACCTGATCCTCTTCTCAGAGTAGCCCAGTCAAACAAAGGAGCCGGCTAAATGCAGCTGGGATGCCATAAAATACAATGTCCAGTGACCCAGGAAGACTGTCAGGCCATGCAGTGAACCCCAGGAGCCTGCCGGTCGCCGCTGTCACTGTACTGCCACGGCGTCACCTAGAGGCTGAGACCGCCAAGAGAGATGGCACCTCGCTAAACAGCCTGCGGCCGCACGGGCATCGCGTGCCGCTCCGCATGCCGAGCAGGGAGAGCCTTCTGCGCCTCCTCACAGCTCCACCATACAACACACGCTCTGCAGGCGATGGAGTCGTGCTGCAGGCAGGCGTTAAACACGCAGGCGCCGCGGTCTGGGAAGGGGCTGGTCTCTGGAGTCAGCTCGCTCTTCTGCATCCCACGGTAGGGAGACCTGGAGCAGATCAGTCCTCGGCAGAAAATCACAGAACGGCAGAAGGGACCTCGAGAGACCAGCCAGTCCCGTCCCCCGGCCACAGCAGGATCCCCTAGACAAGTCGCACACGAACACGGCCAGGCAGGTCTCAGACGTCTCCAGAGGAGACTCCACAACCCCCCTGGGCAGCCCCTGCCAGGGCTCCCATAGCTCCAGCACCTGTGTCTTTCCTTGCTGCAGACTCTTGAAACAAGGACTTCCTTGCAGTAAAATCCACGAAACTTCGCTGTCTGCCCCTGGTTCGTTTCGAGCAGCTTCACTTGCACTCGAGGAACCTTCCAAAGGGTCGTAGGGTCTGGTTTGGCTTTTCCTTTCTTAGGAGAAGAAGGATGATTGCTCTTGCAAAACTCAGGTTAGCTGCCGAAGGCAGGTTCATTCTTTGCAATGAATTCTGTGTAGTTCAACTTCTGATCGCGGTTGAGCTGTTCTAACTGAGCAGACACAAACTCAGGCTGTTTGGAATGCGCTCTGGCACTTTGATTCCGTTGAGGTTCCGGAGCCAACAAGCCGATCTAAATGCTGCATGGCGGCTCATAAATAAACTTGCTGAGAGAATAACTACTAGGAATTAGAATGACGACAGGATTTAGTCAGATAAAACAGCCTTCTGCGTGTGGCAGCTCTTGTTTTGAAGCACAGTGCTTGTAGCTCCTTTGGAACACCTGTGTGCTGGAGTCAGCGCTCCGGTTCTGCGGAAAGACTAGCTCTGTGCTCCTCTCCACGACACGTTACTTACCTCCTGTACCTGGAGCTCTTGGCTTGTTGCAGGTGGCAGTCTTTCTCGGTAATCAGCATTGTGCTCCTGCAGAGTCCTCAACGTGGACTTCCCTTAGGAGACAAAAGACTTGCAGAGTTGGGCAGTGAAGATGGGGAAGGGCTTGGAGAGCAAATCTGATGAGGAGAGATTGGGAGAGTTGGGGCTGCCAGGGGCATTGGACTGGGTGATCTTTGGAGGTCCCTTCCAGTCCCTAATGACTGGATCTAGGGGATCCTGCTGTGGCAGGGGGATTGGACTGGATGATCTTTCGAGGTCCCTTCCAATCCCTCATGTTCTATGATGCTGTGACTCATGTCCTTATTTCCTTGCACTTCCCAGTGCCAAAACCCCCTGGTGGGCAGTGGGGAGGGTTAAACTCATCAACTTAATCAGGATGTAAGGGGGGAAAAACACTATAAAGGGTAAAAAACCTCCCCACAAACCACCTCATGCTTAAAGCAGATCGATGGTCTTTACATCCAGCCTGTGGAGCTAAATTTAGGGTCCTGCGGTAACCAGAGACGGGAAGAGTGGAGGAGGTGGAGTTGGTGAAAAGTTTTTAGGAACCTTCCTCCCAGCTTTTTCTGATGTAATCTGGGTTATTTTGGAGCTGGAACGTGTCAGTGGTAATAAAAAACACAACTCTGCTCAGCTGGGGTGAGGATGGGGAATCAGCTGGGTCAGGAACATCTCCCCAGGTTTCACTGGGAAACATCTCAGTTGGGTTTTTCCCGCCTGTTCCTCCAACGCAGCACTAACGTGGAAGAAAATGTGAGGTTCCAAATGTTGCTGACAGGCTGGTTTTTAGGTTCTTGATGGTTTGACTATCGACAGCTTCATCTATAGGGCTGGTACTGCTACTGCTCTGTTTAGATGATGCTGGGACAGAACACAGACCACCCATCAGAAGGTGCTGGTTCTGCTTCCCAAAAGGACTTCTGCCCATCCTGCAGAAGTGCAGCTGGTCAGCCAGAAGCAACAGGAGGTTTTAGTGGCTTATTTTTGGGGGGATGTTGGTTTGTTCAATCGATTAGCCACTTCCTACAACTACCCGGAGGAGCGAAGTGATGTGATGACAGCCCTGCAGAAATGGAGACCCAGCTCTTGGCTCTTCCCAAGAAGATGGGGTCATGGGCATGGGCTAGGGAAGGGCTGCCTGACCACCTCACCGCTGGAAAGGGCTGCCCAGGGGGGTTGTGGAGTCTCCTTCTCTGGAGACGTTTAAAACCCACCTGGCCATGTTCCTGTGCGCCTGGATCTAGGGGATCCTGCTGTGGCAGGGAGACTGGACTCAATGATCTTTTGAGGTCCTTTCAAATTCCTAATGTTCTGTGATTCTGTGAACAATAAGAGACAGTGAAACTTTTAAACCCTATTAATTTTGAGTTCAATTTGGTTTTTCAACCGAGATGTAAAAGGAGATGTGATGACTAAGCACTGCAATGATCTATTTGAATACATCTGGTTCCTCACGCTCATGGCAAACACAGACTTCAACTCAACAAATGACCCATCTGAAGCTGATGGCCCACATGATGCATAAATAAGCACTACCAAGGGTGTTTGTCTAGCCCTATGTTGGAAAGAAAACACAATGATTTTACTTGAATGACTCAAGTCCAGCTACACTCAGAAATCACAATTTCCACTGACACCAATGGAATTTTCCTTGAGTAAAGGGGCAGGATCTGTTTAGAACAACAATCAGTTTAGACCCCAGAGAGAATAAGCTGGAGCCCTTCATATCAACAGCAGATGTTGTTCATCTAAGCCATGCAATGATTTTTCAGCATTTGTGGATGCTCCACAAACACTGTGGGACACTCACTGTTGAACAATGAACAGCAAAACTAACTCATGGAAGTATCCAAACTCTAGCACTAATTTGGAAATAAATCCGGAATTGCTTTGTAAGGTGAAGTCACCATTTCTGCTGGAAATGTCTTTCACTCTGGTACAAACTCCACAAACAGGAGGAGCCAACAGATCAGGGCAATTACCCTCAACAACATTTTCTTTAGGAGTAAACTTGTAGAGTAGGGTTGATGGTTGGACGCGATGACCTCAAGGGGATCTTTTCCAACCTGAATGATTCTGTGATCCTCTGATGTTGGTGCTGGTCTCTCCTCACAGTTCATTAGTGACAAAAGCAGAGGAAAGGGCTTCAAGCTTCAACAGGAGAGGGTTAGACTGGTCATCAGGAAGAAATTCTTCCTGGAGAGAGTGGTCAGGCACTGGGAAGGGCTGCCCAGGGTGGGGGTTGAGTCCTCATCCCTGGATGAGTTTAAAAGATGCTTAGATGTGGTTCGGGGATCTGGTTTAGGGATGAACTTGTAGAGTAGGGTTGATGGTTGGACTCGATGATCCCCGGGGTCTTTTCCAATCTGAATGATTCCATGATTCCCTGATGTTAAACAGAAAAGACAGAATCACAGAACATTAGGGATTGGAAAGGATCTCAAAAAACACGACTCCTTTTCCTCACTTTGGAGGCTTTACTTACGGGGAGTGTTTAATTCCACCTGTAGATGAGAACTATCAGGTTGTCAGGTTTGCTTTTTTCTTATTATTTAAAAGAATTGAACATACAAACACACTTGATACGACAGACAGCTCAATATGAATGGAAAACCCAGCGGTGCGTGTGTCCTGTTTGCCAATGCCCAGGCTGTTAATTACTGAGTCAAAACTTCACTTGAATCTAACCTGTGTTCATGAGCTGCTTTTGACATCTGACTCATTTGTCCCTCTAAAACACCAGTGCTAGAGGTACCCGCCTGGCCATGTTCCTGTGCGACTCATCTAGGGGATCCTGCTGTGGCAGGGCAATTGGACTGGATGATCTTTCCAGGTCCCCTCCAATCCCTAACGTTCCGTGATTCTGTGATTAACATCCTCAATATTTCGACTTGATCTAGGTGATCCTGCTGTGGCAGGGGGATTGGACTGGATGATCTTTTGAGGTGCCAGGCAGGTCCTGGGACTTCTTTCAAAATCTCAAAGGGAAGTTAATTCTGTTCAGACAAACACCCAAACTTTGAACACTGTGGAACTTGGTCTTGTGACTAACTTGTGAGTTTCAGCTATAAAAAGTCACAGGAGTTGTTTATTTGTTTCCTTCCCCTTAAGGCTACTTGTTCCCCAAGAACGTGTGTTTACTCAGTGAAACAAAACACAAAACATTGAAGCTACATGCACAGGGCTGCAATGCCACTGATGCTTTCACTGAGGCGGTTGGTGAACTTCAGGAACTATACTGCCAGTCAGGCAGTGCCTATCACCATACAGCACAATCCCCATTTCAAGGCGTGAGCTGCTCTCTCCTTCCAGCGCACTGACCCAACAAATACAGGCAGGACACAGGACCAAATCCTGGTGATGCTGCTCTAGAGATAGTGCTATAGGGTTGAAATACTTGGGTGGTTGTGTGGTGAGTGTACCGGGGGGTGTGTCTTATGAGCCAGTGACAGTCTTGTGTGATGTCAGCAGCTCAAGATGTTAAAGGGAGTGGAGCATCTCCCTGATGAAGAAAGGCTAGGTGATCCTGCTGTGGCAGGGGGACTGGACTGGATGATCTTTCAAGGTCCCTTCCAATCTCTAATGTTCTGTGACTCTGTGATTCAACGTCCTGACCGTTAATACATTACAATGAACTGGTAAGATACAGGACCAATATTATTCATAATACCTTTTTTTCATGGTCTGATAAAGAACAAGTTCTTGGCATCGCTGGAATTCTCCGCACCATAAGCATTCATACACTGTCTTTCCCGAATGCAGATCCCTGCAGTGTGCAATTCAAACACTAAACTTTGATGAATTGTGGTTTATTTTCCTTTCCCAGTGCTAGTCTGGAAGAGAACAATACCAGCCTGTAATCACCAGTACATGTTTTTTTTAGTCTTTACTATAGTAGTGATACAAGAAGGACTTTGCCAAGTTAGTGGATATAAAAAGCAAGCGGTCAACTTGGCTTATCACGCTTTGATGTTATAAATGTTGTTCCATTTTCAGGTACAGGGAAATACACAAACCATCAAAATCAATTCACTTGTTTACTTCAATTCAAAATTACTGCTGCAAAACACATAGCAACGCCCCCATCAATCCCTGGCCGGTTACGTTATCCCTTCTGCCTATTATCCAGCATTCAAATCAGTTAGAAAAGTGCTGAGGTAAATTGAGTTTCTCAAAACTCCAAAATGTTGTCAAATCACCAATGGCTTAAGGTGCAGTATCAGAGAATCACAGAACGTTAGGGATTAGAAGGCACCTCCAAAGGTCACAAAATCATTAGGGATTGGAAGGGATGTCGAAAGATCATCTAGTCCAACCCCCCTGCCACAGCAGAATCACTCAGACCAAGTCACACACAAACACATCCATACTGTTTTCTAGAAGTTCTAAGCACCCACAATACAGGCTTTAAGATGAAAGTACCTTCTCCACCGTAAGTCACTATAGAATCATCTAGTCCAATCCCCCTGCCACAGCAGGATCCCCTAGATCCAGTCGCACAGGAACATGGCCAGGCGGGTTTGAAACGTCTCCAGAGA
>JAOXOE010029612.1:0-14216 GCA_028565055.1 Phoeniculus purpureus
GGTGGTCCTGCTGTGGCAGGGGGATTGGACTAGATGATCTTTCGAGGTCCCTTCCAATCCCTAATGTTCTGTGATCACACACAAAGTGTATGCAGATGCTTCAGGTCGGGACCCTGCCATGGCAGGGCTCTGCAAACACTCCTGGCAGAACATCCAGTGCCTTCTGACGACACAGAATCACTCCGGTTGGGAAAGACTCCCGGGATCATCAAGTCCAACCAGCTACCCTACCTTACAAGTTCTCCCTAAACCAGATGTCTCAACACCTCATCCAAATGATCTCTAAATACACGCAGGGACGACCACTCAACCACCTCCCTAGGCAGCTCGTTCCAGTGCCTGACCACCCTTTCTGTGAAAAATTGCGTTTCTCCTTCCAACGCATGAAGATGTTTGGGTGGGGGTTTTGTGTTTATTATTATTATTAATTTTTCTTCTCTATTCATCTTCAAGGTCCCGCACCAAAACAGCCCCACTGAGGTTCGTGTTACACAAGAAGCATGAAAAACAAGCCCCGCAACCCCGCGCCCGGCATCGTGTGCCTAGCTAATGTTTCCATTCTTGGGAAAAGAACCTATCAAACAGCCATCGCTTTCAGTCATAAAGGGAAAGGAAGGAAAAAAATTACATGCCCTCAGTTGCCAGATGATTTTTTTGCCTTGACATCTTAATTCTTAATCCTTGTGTGTGGTCAAATCAGTCTACTATAGACAACCAATCAAGCAATTATTCCTAAATTATATTTGCCCAACTCACATTGATTGGTTATTCTTTTCTTATTGGGTAAGCTCATTAATTCCGAGCAGCTTGCTTATTATGCTTCCCACATCATTTTCCTTCGGAGCCTATCTACTCACACCAGCCTGCTGATGTTTCAAGATGCCATGCAGAAAAAAAAGGGCCGAGTGATCTATTGCATTGTCTCTTCCAGCAATTACAATTCACATTGCTGATTAACTTTGATGTGAAAACTAATGAGATAAGGCAAGTTATCAAGGCGGACCTGATCGTCATCTCATTTATAGAGCATTTGCCATCAGTGAATGACAAAAACTAATGAAGATGTATCTGACAGCAGGCTGAGCCCAGGCAGAATTTCGTTTCTCATCAGCAAGTGCTCTGCTTCCAACTCATCAGTCTATCTGAAACATGTGGAAATTAGCTTAATAATGAAAACACTTCATCCAAATAGACAAATGTTTACATTAAAATAGCCGCATGATAAATAGACGCTAAAGATTTTATGCCTTCTTGAGTTTAAACAATGGAGCACAAAATATGTTCTCCTATTCACTAAATCATCCCTATAAACCTCCTCACCTGCGAGCGCCCCGCTTTATGGCTCAAAAATCTTTCTGGGCTGCGGCTCGTCCTTCTGGATATGCACCGTTCGGGCTCTAATTAATTAACACTCACACGGGGCGGCGGGGAGCTGGCAGGGAAAAGGCAGAAGGAGCTGGCGCTGGCAGTGTAGGGGGAATCATCACTGTTTGGTGGGGAATTGTCCCTGTTCAGCGGGGGAATCGTCCCTGGTTGGTGGGAAATCATCTCTGTTCAGTGCGGGGATCATCACTGTTTGGTGAGGGGAATCATCCCTGTTCAGTGGGGGAATCATCCCTGTTCGATAGTGATGGGAATGAGATCTGGGTGCACAGACCTCCCCGAAGCAGGTTTTCCACGGCACCGTGAGAGAAGCAGAAGACGCTGGTGCACACTGCGCCTCAGGAGCGGATTTACACGCCGTGCAAAAGGCATCGCTCTTTCTCCCCGGCAAAGACCAAAATACAAAGTGCAGATATAACTCATGTAAACGTGGCGACGTTTCCTGCCTGAGCTGCCAAAAAGAGGCCTCCTGTAACACCAGTCCAGCTTAGAAACGTGAGGAGGGCAGAGCTGCTCCCACTTTTAGTATTGGGGGCTTCACCATCTTTTATTAATGAGAGGCTATTTCATATCTGTCGAGCATTATTTCACCTGCTGACTGCACTGTGTCCAAAGAGATCCCCAGCATGGTCTTGCATCTGGAATAAAACACTCACTCGTCATCTAGGATCTAAAAAAGAACTGCTCTTCATTGAAAAGGAGAAGGATCTGTAAGGCCGGAGGGTAAAACTTCGGCTTTAAAAAGATGTTTTTAAAAATGGCCTCTGCTTCAATTAAAACAAACAGGAGCTCAAAGATTGTTTCCCATTAACATGATGGTTTTTTACCCCCACTCCTCTCTCTGAAAAAGATAAAAGACAGGCAGCCTATTGCACTGCTTCTCCCAGGGGGGAAAAAACAACCCCTCCAGACACACCTATTGCTGCTGATGGAAGAGGAACTGTAAAATCAGTTAAAAATAATTATTAGCCAAGTGGATTGAAAAATTCTTATCCAAATGGACTGAAAAAAAAGGACAGACTCTCCAGAAGAACTGCAGGAGCTCCTCTAAATCCCATTCCCTGACAGCTCTGTGCTCGCCTGTGGAACAATCTCCCATCCTGCCCAAGTTAACAGCGAAGGTGCCGTGATTTCGGAGCCGGTGCTGGGGCTTTCGGAGCCGCTGTTGGGTGCAGCCACCCCCCGCCACCACCCCAAGCGCTGCTGCAGACAATTCCGATCCGAACGCGCTCACCAACTGCCACGGCTGGTATTTGGAGGAGATGCGAGTCGGCACCCACGATACCCTGAGCAGATTGGCATTGTGTGCCGCAGATTAGCCGGCACAAAGAGCTCGCAGCCCGGGGAAGTTAAAAGAAAAAGCCTGTTATAAAGCACCAGCAACAAATTACTACTTCAACGCTGGATTAAATTTAAAAGCTCTTCACAGAGCTGCAGATAAATCCTATATATTAGAAGAAACCATAAAAGTACTTGTTCAAGAGCTAGAGGCACAAGTGGAAAGTTGACCCCAAAGATGGTTTTTTTTTTTTTAATAGCCGGCTAAGTTTATAAAATTTCTCAAGCTGAAGAGAAGGGATCTGTTACTTCCACGACACCCAGCAGCGCGGCGCTACCACGTGCCGCTCTGCCCCACGAACGGAGCGGGATCCGCGGCAAGTCACTAAATAAAATGACAGCAAGGTTTGCTTTCTGGTTTGGGGTGCGGGGTGATTGGGGTTTATGATTTGGAGGGATTTTTTCCTTGGCTTTTGATTGTTTTTACTTTTGATGGTTTCTCCTTCTCTGGAGACACTTAAAACCTGCCTGGGTGTGTTCCTGTGAGACTTGGTCTAGGTGATCCTGCTCTGGCAGGGGGATTGGACTGGATGATCTTTAGAGGTCCCTTCCAATGCCTAAAGTTCTGTGGTTCTGTGATTCTTCTTTCAGTGGCAAAGGCACTGATCCCATCCTTATTTCCCTTTCCGCGGGTAGCAGTAGGTACAGGTAGACAACTCTCTTTCTCCCGACATTTACATGAGAATCCCAGCAGCCCCTCAGCAGGGTGAGGATGCTCTGCGGGGTCAGGACCCAGCGCTTTCCTTGCGGGCGGTTGAAAACACGTGCGATCCGCTCACGTTGTATCTCCCAGCGCACCCATTATTTCACATCCCCAGCGCCGAGGGCCGGGAGGCTGCGGGCGCTTCGTTCGGTCGGCCGCTGGATGTGCGCGCACACACGTCCATCTGCACGGAGGGGCTCGTAGAGAAAGGGATGCCGCTCCTCCCTCCCCCCCTCCCCATACTTTATCCCGGTCGCCTATTTTAATAAATAATTATAGGCAGCTAAAGGATTTGTTCGTTCCAAAAGGTCTCCCCTTCACATTTCTCAGAGGTTCAGCTCAAGGAGACACCATGATAATAAGGCTGACTCGGGATCCCTACTTCACAATGTCATTACGAGCCAGCATTTCAAATGAAAACCGCATGTATATTACACCTAAAAGCATTACAAGGTTACACTCTCGGCTCCGGGAATATTTCATGCTGCCGGGGAAGCAGCGCTTTTGCACCGAGGAGGAGGTAAAGGGGAGTGGGGTGGGGAGAGAGAAAAATCCTTTCTGAAATACAAGCTCAGAGGAAAAAAAAAGGATGTTGGGAGCGAGCAGGGAGTTCATTTGCATTTCCAACGACGAGGACTAATCCTCCGCTACCACATTTATATTTCCTTATTACTTTTCCTAATTATCTTCTTTTCTTAGCTCAGAGCTTTCTCTCCTCTCTCCGTTCCCGACTCCTCTCTGTTTCCAAACACCCAGCACGTTATTGTCTGGCTCGAGGCTGGACCACCAAGGGCTAGCGATGGCCTATCCTTAGGGGGTTAGGGGAGGTGGGTCCCCCCCGATCCTGCTGCCCCCCAGCCCACCCTGGTGGTGCATGGGTGATGGGGAGCTTTGTTGGGGGTTGACAAGGAATGTTTCTGGGGTTAAGACCAGACGGGTTTGGGCCAGGTCCTTGGGGCACAGCGCAGGCGGTTCCCAGTGGGGCTGAGGGGTGCTCCCCAGGGCTCAGGGCAGCTCACCCCGTGAGAGGCACTGCTGGCCCAGGGAGCTGCCCCTATAACTGCAGGTGGCACCAGTGACTCAGAAAGGGGGAATCGCACAACCCAAAGGGAAGCTGCCACAAAAGAGCCCAGTGCGGCTGCCGCGGGCAAACACGGTGGCGGCTTTATTGTCGCACCGAGCCCTTCCTAAAAACTAAACAGGGTTTAATCTTTAAAGCCCTATTCCAAATGGCACTCAGCGAAGAGTTAGACATGAAACCGGAGCTGGATCTTAACGGTACTAAACGTCCTCTATCTCCGACGAGTAAATTACGTTCCTGAGACCAGCTACTAAACAGCCCTTTCAATATCATCCTAAAATTGTTAATAGCGGCTCTTTCAAATAAATTACGAAGTGATAATAAAGGAAAAACAAACCCCGAAGGTCCCGCTTTGAATTTATATAAATTTCAGCGGAGAAGAATGTTTTATTTAAAACGGCTCCGGCGCGCCTTTTGATTTGCGGTTTAAAGTAAATAATATTTGTACATCTAAAAACGTACTCAAGACAAATGAAAAGCCTCTAGATGCTTTTGTATGAGATGCTGAAGAGCTCTACAAACTTAAAAGCACAACCTCAATTAAGCCCATCTTCATCTGGAAAAGAAAAAAAATTAGCAACTGAAAGCTGAATATATTAGATAATGCACCCTCGCACGAGAGCGTTCGCGTCGCAAAGAAATTCCTGATAACCAACCTAAAGCCGGCCTCCGAGTTGCTCGATGCTAATTTTGTTTGAAACTGTTTAACTAACTCGGAATAGATATCCATATTCAACAAAGGCGTAATTAATGGCAACCTTTTCTTCCGCTTTAGAAGACATCACAACGAGCCGGGGGGAGAGGGAAAAAAAAAGTACAAAAAGATTTTTATAGGAACTAATTTAAGGACAAAGGGTTGACCTCTAGCATTTCATTAAATAAACGGAGTGAATAAAAGGAGAGTGACAGTATTCATCCTCGTTCGATTCAAGCAGGCAATTTCAAAATGCAAATCGTAATCTGCAGATGTTGGAGCCTGATATATTTTTTAAAAAATATCATTTGTTCGATTTAAGGACATCAGACATTTGAATTTTAAATCCAAATCAAACCCCCGGCGCCAGCCGCGGGTTTAGGCGCGGCGCTGCCCGCACGCCGAGGTCTGTGGGTGAGCCGAGGCTCCCCTGCGCTCCCAACCGTGCGGAACTCGGCGGGTGAACCATTCATTTCCTATATTATTCCCAAAACATTTTAATGGAGAACTTCTATTAAGCTGCACATTATTCCTGATTAGCGCAGCCGGGGAGTGCTGCTGTACTTACAGCCCGGCCGTGGAGGATGAGAGCAGCCACCAGCCGAGCCCACTAAGCTCCTCATCTTCCCCACCCGTGGGGATGCAGCACCCAAGCCTGGGTAGCACATGTCACCCCAAGACATAATGGGGTGATGGGTGCAGCTCCCGACTCATGATGGGCTTGGTCTACTTGTGAAGAGCATCCACACCCTGGTTCCCCAAGGCCACCAAAGCCCGCACTGAGGTGCAGTGCTGCATCAAGAGCGGAGCACAGCAGGGTGAACACAATGGGAGATGAATTTACTTTGAATTTAGCAAAGCAGCACTAAACCTCAGCAGCCTGGGTGTTCTCTGGGGTGCCAGGGGAGCAGCCATGGTGAGAAGGAAGGGAGGAAGGAGACTTTCGCTGGACTGTGGATGATCTGCAGTCTTTCCACCTCAGGAGGGATGAATCCTAGAACCATGGAATCATTTAGGTTGGAAAAGACCCTTGAGATCACCAAACGCAACCATTAACCCTACTCTACCAAGCTCACCCCTAAACCATCGGAAAGCCTCAGTCTGGCTGGACATCTGGTTACGCAGTGGCCCAAGGGGAGGTGAAACGTGCTGGAGACGCCACTCAGAGGGGATCACCCCGGGGAAGCATTGCTGGGGGCAGCATAGCTCAAAGCCTGTTGTTGAGAGGTTTCTTTTCATGCTTTAATAAGACTGGCTTTGCATTTCTTACCTTAACAACCTGGAGAGACCCTAAGAGGGGCTTTTGCTGTGTCTAATGAGGCCAGAAGACATCTCGGTGGTTCTGATGACTTGAGTTGGTCCCTCTGCCCTTTGCACAGCCGATCCAATGGCTGTGATAACCCACAGGCCATGGCATCACAGAATATCTCTTAGGAGACTGCTCTGGGGTCTTCACAAGCATCTAGGGGGAAGAAAGGGATTTTGTCTGTTTATTTTGACCCATGGAATGAGTCCCTGGCTTCACTGAACTCAGCCACAGCCTGCAAGGGACCAGCACCGGAGTAATTCCCTTCTTTAATAAAGGGAAAACATCCTGGGTACCCATCACACAGCCCTTAGTTACCACTAAGTGACAACGAAGAGCAACCTCTGTAAAAGCACGTGCATCAATTAAATCACTGCTGATTAGAACTTGTCAGTGATCCCGGGTACACGGAGAGGAACTGAAATAACCATCACTCAGGAGAAGAGAGCGGAGCTGCACTGTGGCTGGCAGCCGCTGCTGCTTCGCCTTGAGCAGAGCAGAACGATTTCTGAGACAGTTTTGTGATGAGACCCTTCAAAAAGGGCCGATGGGGAGCGGCTGCCGGTCCTGCCGGCGCTGGGCACGGAGAGCGAGGAAGGGCCAGGGTCTCGCCAAGCGCCTGCAAGTCTCCTACACAAACAGATCCTGCAGCTGTCGCGGGGAGAAATAAATGACTTCCGGAGGTTGCGGAGAATAAATGAATTCATTCATGCACAAGTGAAGGGGACATTGTTTTCCTCCTCGAGAAGACGAACAAAAAAATCCCCAACAGCCTAGATATGAAGGTATCAATGAACAACCGATCCATTCTGTTATGACACAGGAAATCTCGACCAGAATGGGCTGCGAACCAACCGCGATTTATCTTTGCCACACACGCAAAAAGAAAAATTCCTCTTGTTAGCCGCTGTGATTAGAGCGGCCTTTGACGGGAGGGTTTGGCTCACAAGGCTCTTGACTGGCGCTTAGAATTCAAGCCACACACGGGGAATTTTTTGCTGGTGCTTTAGTGGCTGATGCTAACTTCTTAGATGAGGGTGGTTTCCTTAGGTTTAGCCTCTTCAGCAGCAGAGTGCGTACGAGGCACCTTCAGAGCGGATCGACAGTTGGGCTGCCGATGGGCATCGTCTCTGCCTGCCTGCACAGCAAGCTGGAGACCTGGAGGTGCGGCGTTTTGCAAAGGGAATGGCCCAAAGAGAAGCTGAGTCTTTACAGTTCACTTTGGCAACCTCTGATTTTGTAATAAAAGAAAAAAAGAAAGAGAAAAAAGAAAAAAATAAGGTAAAAAAGAGGAAAAAAGGCAAAAAGAAGAAGAAAGAAAAAAAGAGAAAAAAGAAAAAAGGAAAAAAGAAACATAAAAAAGAAGAAAGAAAAAGAAACAAAAAAGGAAAAGGTAAAAAAGGAAAAAAGAGAAAAGAAAGAAAAAAGAGAAAAAGAAAAAAGGCAAAAATAAAAGAGAAAAGGAAAAAGAAAAGAAAAAAGAAAAAAGAAAGAAAAAAGGAAAAGGGAAAATAGAAGAAAATAGAAAAATAAGGGAAAATATATAAAAGGAAAAAAGAAAAAAGAAAAAAGGGAAAAAAAGAAGAAAAAAGAAAAATAAAGGAAAAAAGAGAAAAGAGAAAAGAAAAAAGAAAAAGAGAAAAGGCAAAAGAAAAAAGATAAAAAAAGAAAAAAGAAAGAAGAAATGTAAAAATAAAAAAAAGAAGAAAAAGAAAATAAAAATAAAAAGTTTTTAAAAATAGAGAAAAGAAAACAAAAAAAGAAGACAAAAATTTTAAAAATTAAGAAAAAATAAAAGAAACAAAAGAAAAATAGAATAAATAAAATTTTTAAAAAACTGGAAACAGGCTCAAACCAGACTCTCTGTCTCTAAACAAGGCAGTAGCCAAGGGTGAGCAAAAGACGGAGCCCTCTCTCCAACCTCTCACTCTTTCCCCCATGTGCTGGGAAGCCTATGGCCCTCCTGAGCTCCATCCCCTCTCTGAGCCCACCTGGGATCCCCATCAGCACCATCTCTCACTGGGCTCACATTTAGCCTGAGGGGACTTGTTACCCCTGCAGTGGATCCCAACAAGGATGGAGGTGCAGTGGGTGCTTCTGGAGCAGCATTTTCTGCTTCCCCAGTTCTGGAACAAAGGCTGCTCATCCCAGTGCCAAAGCAGGAACCAGGCGAGACCGCTGCCCTGGCTCTTGCTGTCCAACAGCCCCCTCGACTGATGCTCTTGGTACGTGTGGGGTTAGAACCCAGCACAGCAGTTCCCCATCCCACCCCACTGCCTTGCAGAGCTCCTTGCTCCTGCTCTTCCACCTTAATGCAGCGCTTCCCCGACCTCTGATTTCCTACTTTAAGCTACAAACCCACAGCCCATGTTCCTCTTACTTGTAAAATACATGTCCCTGGCTATTTCCCCCGGCAACATTAACAAAATCTCTTAAAAACCAGTCTTGTGGGTGGATCCTGCCGTGGAAACGGGATGTGCACAGCTGCGAGCTGCACTCGGCTTGCGGGGGAATAATCCACACGGCTTTAATTAGGGAAAGCAACAATAAATGAAAGAGTACAAGCTCGGATAGGAACACTTGAAAGTAAAAATAACTCGGGAAGAGGAGATGTGCTTGGAGGGGAGATCTCCCTTCCAAAAGGGCAGCCGCAAACATTTTTTGCCCTGCCCAGCAACCCGAAAGAAGGCACAAAGCCCTCTGCGGTGCCAGCGTGCCCTCCCTAATCAAAGGAGCTCTTGAGAAGGAGCAGCCCAGGCGGTGCCCGGTGCATTAATGCGGAGCACATCGCTGAACCCGTGCCCAGCCGAGCCAGGAGCCCACCCCTTCTGTCAGCTGGTGACTTCCTAAGTGTCCCAGACAGCTGTGCGTCTGTCTGTGGGCCCCGAGATGCCTCGTTCTGCCTGGATTTCTTGGGAGCACCAGCTCCAGAGGAGGTCCCCGACAAAGGCAGGATGCGGCCAGGCTCTGGGGGCTGGGACCAGGCAGTACGGTCCTCCCCCGGCCGCTTCTTTAAACCCATGTCACGCTCTCCTGACAACTGCTCCTCTGTGCTTGTTTGAACTGTCCCTCCCAATTAGCAGTAATAAGTGACTCTGTAAAGATGAGCAAACACAGCACATTCATTAGCCCCGGCGACCCCCCTCCCTCCCGGCAGCCCCTGGAGATCCCCAGGGCCCCGCTCTGCAGGCACCCCGAGGATGCTGAGCGCATCTTGCCTGGCCTCAACGAGCCCCAACGAAAGGCAATTTAATGACAAATCATTCCACGAGTTTGCCTGAAATTATTTTGTGCTGCCCATCCAGGCAGGAATTGATTCCTCGTGCCCTGAAAATACGTCCGGATCAATACGCTAAAGCTAAGAGCAGAAAAGACATGCTCTGGCCCCATTTATTTCATCCAGTTTTTTAAGGAATGGCCCATAATTTACCGGGTAGGAATTGATAAACCTTCCCAGAGCAAGGACTAATGACGAGCTGCAGGAAGCTGCATCGCCATCCATTTCCTGGCAGAGCTGCGGGTCCCGGCGCCTGCCAGTGACAACCTCAGCAGCAGTGAAACACCCCCCGCTACCCCATGGTGGCAGGACATGCCATCTCACCACCCTTGCCAGGCAAATGGGGATAGAATCATAGAACAATTCAGGTTTGAAAAGACCGTCGGGATCATTGGGTCCAACCATCAACCCTACTCTGCAAGGTCACCCCTAAACCAGATCTCCCAATGCTACATCTAAGTGACTTTTAAACTCATCCAGGGATGGGGATTCAACCACCACCCTGGGCAGCCCAGTCCTGTGCCTGAAGGGGAAAGCTTGGATGGTGGAGGTGAGGCTCATCGCTCAGGGTGCCAGCCAAGGAAATATTCTCAAAGCTCTTCTTTAGATGAGAATAAGACAAAGACTAGGAGGACAGGCTGCCCCGGTGTCATACCCAGGTTTGCTCACAGCTGTGCATCTGAAACTCTTTTCCTCAGATAAGATGGCCTGCAGGCTCTCTCCAGGCTATTAAAGCGCTAAATCACTGTCTCTAGACCACCTAGAGCAGCCCTGCACGATGCTTCAGTCATATTCAGTCAACTCTACGAATAAGAACACCCTTGCAACTCTGGGCAGGCATCTCACTCCCAGCTCCCTCAGGCTAGAGAAGCAGGAGCACACAGCAGCATCAAAATGGTGTGAAATGGCTGCTTCAAAGAACCTGCAGGCTCTGTGGCAAGGCTGGCTGT
This sequence comes from Phoeniculus purpureus, assembly GCA_028565055.1. Taxonomy (NCBI): domain Eukaryota; kingdom Metazoa; phylum Chordata; class Aves; order Bucerotiformes; family Phoeniculidae; genus Phoeniculus; species Phoeniculus purpureus. The sequence continues at coordinate 10,733 of JAOXOE010029612.1, forward strand.
CAAGCCATTGCATTCTTGAGCTGGAGCAAGGGTGAAGGTGGGAGGGGACAGGCAGGCAGCAGGCAGGGCCGCTGCCTTCCCATGAAGATGTAGCTCCAGCACAGTGAGCAGAAGTAGCTCTGAAGTGACCACATACGTTCCCCAGAGTGCTGAAACCAGCCCCCAGGAACATCTGGCATGAGAGGATGCTTGGCAGGACAACAATGTGCCACTTTGTACTGGGATCAGAACCCAGGTCTGGGGATGTTTCATCCCCATGTGCTGCAGAAGATGCTCAAACCCCACTTGGCAGATGAAACTCAACCTGCTGACCGATCGCTGGAGCAGTGTCTGCAGCGCAGCCCATTTGCAAATCCTCTGCATGCTCCACGTGGATTTTCCAGAGCATTTCATGCTAAGCACTCTCCAAAAGCTTCATGGCAGCTGTCATCTACCTTGAGAAGGGTGGATGGGTTAGCTTCTTGCTGAAGACCATCAGTGTCACTCTTGAGGAGGGCAGAGCAGTGCCCAGCCTGTGCTGGGGGGTTTGGTTTGCCAGAACCTGCCTCAAAGAGAGTTGCAAGAGCAGCATCTGTGATGGCAGCACAGCCATCCACGCTCATCTGCTGGGACCCACACGTGGCTTCCACACCCTGTCATGGGATGGTTCAAGGAAAGAACAACGCTGATTGCTGCAGAGAGATCTGGACAGGCTGGGTCAGTGGGCTGAGGCCAGTGGGGCAAGGCTGAACAGGGCCAAGGGCAGGGTCCTACACTCTGGCCACAAGAATCTCCTGCAGCTACAGGCTGGGGGATGAGGGGCTGGAGAGCAGCCTGGCAGAGGGACCTGGCAGTACTGGGTGACAACCAGCTGACCAGGAGCCAGCAGGGTGCCCAGGTGGCCCAGAAGGCCAATAGCATCCTGGCTTGGATCAGCAATAATTTGGCCAGCAAGGCTAGGAACATTCTGCCCCTATACTGGGTGTTGGGGAGGCCTCCCCTCCAGTACTGGGCCACTCACTTCAAGAAAGAGATTGAAGGGCTGAAGCAGTTCCAGAGAAGAAAAGAGGCTGGGGACAAGATTGGAAGGAAAGACTGATGAGGAGAGGCTGAGGTGTTTAGCCTGGAGCAGACTCTGGGGGGACCGACTACCTCTCTCCAACTCCCTGAAGGGAGGTTGCAGTCAGGTGGGGGGTCAGGCTCTTCCCCAATCAACCATTGCCAGGACGAGAGGACAGGGCCTGAAGCTGCCAGGGGAGGGTTAGGTTGGATGTTAGGAAGCCCTTCCTCAGGGAAAGGATGATCAGAGGCTGGACTGAGCTGCCCAGGGCACTGGTGGAGTCCCCATCCCTGGAAGTGTTGAAGGGCAGCCTAGCTGTGGCCCTTCGTGCCCTGGTCTGGCCACTGTGGTGATGTTAGGTGCTGGGCTGGCTGAGCTCAGAGGGCTTCTCCAGCCTCAGTAGAACTGTGATTCTGAGATGAGTGAAGGATATCAGCACCTTGGCCCTGCCAGTTTTCAGTTCCCCACCCCGTGCCCTGTGCCTGTAACAAACCCACTGCTGAAGGCTGGGTGCAGGGAGGGCTGTGCCAGCCCTGCAGAGCCTTTGCTGAGGCTGCTGCAGGAGGTGCACTACTGGATTGCTGCTGGGAGCTCAGGAGGCAGTACCAGAAAATAAAGGCCATGTTGTTTTCTCGCCTGATTTTCATTTTTTTTTCTTTTTCTAACCCAGCTCTCACAAATTTATTGTGAATGGATCCTTTTCATGGATAATTCCCATTTGGAATGGGAGAGAAGCAGTGTTTTTAACCTAGAAAAGCCAACCGCAGCTGAAGGCAGGGATAGCTGGGCTGCACTGAGCACTTCTCCTGCCTCTATGGAGCCCAAGGTGGGCTTGGCCTTGCTGCAGTGCCAGAGATGCAGAGCACGGACAGTCTCTCTCAGAATAGAAAGTCGCTTTCTTCTGCCTCTTCTGATTTGGAGGAGCTGGGCTGGGGTTCATCATGTCTTCCTTCAAGCCTTGGTCTTTCCCCTGGGCTCCCTCTCCTGCTGTGGCATCCCCCCCATCAGAACCTCTCAACTGAGAAGTGAGGCCAGCTGCCATCCTCCTCCAATCCAGCACTGCCCTGGGCTTGGGGATGCGATGCCCTTGAGCTATGTAGAGCAGCCAGGGAGCCTTGTGAGAAACCCTTGACATAGCAGGAATGGGTTTGCCCAGGTTACAGGCTGGGAGAAGTCAGCAAATCCTGGGCTCTGCTGTTTCATCACCTTTTTTGGCATAAAGGCGTTCGCTGTAAGGGATGGCACCAATGGAGAGAGGCCATTTGCATTTTCAGACCAGGGCACTGAGGGCCACAGCCAGGCTGCCCTTCAACACCTCCAGGGATGGGGACTCCACCACTGCCCTGGGCAGTCCAGTCCAGCCTCTGATCCCCCTTTCCCTGAGGAAGGGCTTCCTAACATCCAACCTAACCCTCCCCTGGCAGCTTCAGGCCCTGCTCTCTCGTCCTGGTTGCCTGGGAGAAAAGCCTGACCCCCACCTGACTACAACCTCCCTTCAGGGAGTTGGAGAGAGGGAGAAGGTCACCTCTGAGTCTCCTCCAGGCTAAACACCCCCAGCTCCCTCAGCCTCTCTCCATCACACCTTCCATCCAGTACTTTCCTCACCCTCGTTGCTCCTCTGGACCTGCTCCAGCCCTTCAATCTCTTTCTTGAAGTGAGGGGCCCAGCACTGCTGGGGAGCCCTCCCCAGCACCCAGTACAGGAGCAGAATGACGTCCCTAGCCCTGCTGGCCACACTATTGCTCACGTATAAGAGGCACAAATGCCCACATGTGGCAGCAACGGAAACCAGTTTTACGCCTCAATAAAATATTAGAGAGAAAATGAATGGCTTTGTCAAACACTCTATCTCCTCAAATAATAAGGCGCCGGCTTAGAAAGAAAAACAACCGGCATTCATATTCCATCGCAAAGTTTTATTTCCCCCACGGAGAGGAGAGGGACACAGGCATTTTGATTTCAAATTCTACTACTGTATAGGAATACAGTAACGGCAGCTCTCAGAGGGTTTGTGCAAATGCCAGCAAAACAAACCCCAAATCAAATTTATTAGCTGTGGAGATCTCTAACTATTTTACACAGTGACTGATAAAGCCTCCTGGGAATTCCTTTCAACATTAAGTGATTTAAGGCCCCTACAGAAACTTCATTGTCCATTACGATACAGGAAGAATTGCTTGGTACCTCATAAGGCTTTGACAGGGGTGATGGGGTTGGTTATTATCGCTGGGGTATTGTTTTACAGAATCACAGAGCATTAGGGGTTGGAAGGGATCTCAAAAGATCATCCAGTCCAATCCCACCACCACAGCAGGATCCCCTAGATCCAGTTGATAGGGGTTGGAAGGGAACTTGAAAGATCATAGAATCATAGAATCATTAGGGATTGGAAGGGACTCCAAAAGATCATCTAGTCCAATCCCCCTGCCACAGCAGGATCACTTC
>JAOXOE010029613.1:0-14216 GCA_028565055.1 Phoeniculus purpureus
TCCAATCCCCATGCCACAGCAGGATCACCTAGATTAAATCGCACAGGAACATATCCAGGTGGGTTTTAAACTTCTCCAGAGAAGGAGAATCCACAACCTCTTCCTACTCTCCCCAAACCCTGGGTGAAAAAGGAAAGTTGAGAAAATTAACAGCATTTATGATAAAAATTTATCACTGAAACCGTAACCTTAATTTCTCTTTGCAGTTACCTCCATGGAGAATAACCTCAGCTGTTCTCCAAGCAGAATGAGAGGTTTTTGCTATCACCTTGCATTTTGTAAATCACTGCTGAAGCCACGAGACAGGAGAACAAAACCTCATACAAGTCATCATGAACACAGGTACTCTGAATTAACTTTTAGATGCAAGCTCAAGGTTTGGCATAAAAGAGCCCAACACAAACCAATTTACCCAACAAAGAAGGAATTATTCCATATGCAAGTGCACAATCATAGAATCATAGAACCATTACGGATTGGAAGGGACCTCAAAATATCATCTAGTCCAATCCCCCTGCTACAGCACAATCACCTAGACCAAGTCACACCGGAATATATCCAGGAGGGTTTTCAACATATCCAGAGAAGGAGACTCCACAACCACCGTGGGCAGTGCATTCCAATGCTCCTCACTGTGAAGAAGCTCTTACTGATATTTATAAGGAACCTCCTCTGTTCCAGCTTACACCCATTGTCCCTCATCCTATCACCAGAGGACATTGAGAAGAGCCTGACTCCATCCTCCTGACACCCACCTTTCACATATTTATCAAAATTAATGAGGTCACCTCAGGCTCCTGTTCTCCAAGTTAAAGAGACTCAGCTCCCTCAGACTCCTGTCATAAGGGAAGTGTTCCACTTCCTTCATTATCCTCCTTGCTCTACGCTGGACTCCCTCCAGCAGTTCCACATCCCTCTGGAACTGAGGGTCCCAGAACTGGACACAATACTCCAGATGTGGTCTGACCAGTGCACAGTAGAAGGGGAGAAGAACCTCTCTTGATCTGCTAACCAATCACCTTCTGGTCCACCCCAGGATGCTGTTGGCTCTCTTGGCCTCAAGGGCACATTGCTGGTTCATGGTCATCCTGCTGTCCACCAGGACACCCAGGTTCCTCTCCAACTGGTCATTCCCCAACCTACACTGGTACCTGGGCTTGCTCTTGCCCACATGCAAGACTCTACACTTACCCTTGTCATACTTCATGAAATTTCTCTCTGCCCAACTCTCCAGGTCTCGCTGAATGGCAGCACAGACTGCTGGGGTGTCAGTGACACCACCCAGCTTGGTGTCATTAGCAAACTGGCTGACAGTGCACCCTAATCCCTCATCCAAGTCATTAATGAATTGATTGAATAAGACAGACCGGTCCTGGGACCACAGTATTGACCCCTGAAGGACTCCACTAGATACAGGCCTCCAGTTACACTCTGTCTCATTGACCACCACTCTCTGGCTTCTTTCTTTCAGCCACTTCACAACCCAGCTCACTACCCAACCATCCAGCCCACACTGCCTCGATTTGGCTGCAAGGATACTGTGTGAGACTGTGTCAAATGCCTTACTGAAGTCAAGATAGACCACATCCACCACTCTGCCATCATCTATCCACTTGGTTATGCCCTCTTAAAAGGCTGACAGGTCAAGCATGATTTCTCATGCCCAGCCGACTTCTTCGGGGGAGTTAGAGCGGTTGTATCAGGAAAACAGGTACACTGTACTGAGTGCTAGTCTTTTCCAACCCTGCATCAAATAGTAAGAGAATCATAGAATCTCTGAATCATTTGGGTTGGAAAAGACCTTTAAGCTCATTGAGTTGAAGAACCCAGCTTTTAAACGCACCTAGATACAAAACCTTAACCCTAACCTTTTGATAATTTTAGTTGAGATGTGAACCTGAATTACTTTTTATGTTAATTTCTACTTTGAAAGTTTGTTCTAAATTGTCTTTAACATGTCTGAACATCCATTACAGACAGTTTCAGCCTCTCTCTGAAATCACAGCAGTTGTCCAACTTCAGTCTCTATTCTCATAAATCTTCAAAGTTCAAGATTCTCACAGTCACTCCAGGTTCAGGTGAATCCTCCCACTCACCATACATTTTCTTCAAATTGAGTAATGATCACATTTTCAGATGCAATAACATTTTCTTTCAGTGACACTGACACATCTCTGAAGAGTCCAAGATGGAAAGAAGTGAAGAAGAAGATAGAAGTCACCAAGAGGGGTGTCTTCTAGAGAGGCGGAGCAGGGCAGGGGGTGGGGGTGGCAAACATTTATCAAGTTCTTAAACCCAAACTTTTCTGCAGAATTAGACTTACAGATTTGAGCATAGCAGGCCCCTTCTAACCCAATACATTCTATGGTTCTATGTTTCTAAGCTATTTGTGATACAATATCATGAAACAAGAGAATAGTGACACTGTATTCAGAAAACATTGTTTTGAAGTTTGCACATACCACCTTTTATTTCCTTTGGATGTTTTAAATTTACGCACACACATACTCTTGCCTTATGAAACTGAAATGTCAAGTGAAAGTTGCTTTATATCATGTTCTATCAATCAAAGCAAGCAAGGCTTTATGCATCTGTTGCTAGTATATTAGTGCTTTTTGAAGAGTATTTCGGAGGGAGTGAGAATAAATAAAAATCCTTCAGGCACTTTCTCATTTATGGAAGAGGAGTCAAAGCAGTCTGAAACTTCATTTTCAGCCTGATATCCTGAAGATTGTTGGCTGATAATTCTGGATGGAACAGCTTATCTGAGAGGATTAGGGAGAACATGGGCTTTCTACGACTGCTGGCTTCAGCCTATTCAGCTGGGCAGACTGTGTCACACATTATCTGTGCCTTTACATATGTCACTAATCTTATCTATATCTTTTCAGCTCCTTCTGTTGGAGCTCTGGTTTCCTGTACCTAAACCTCCCATTTCTTCATTACACCAGCTGTACAGGCATTAGCCTTCTCTAACAGCCTTTCTGCACCATGTCATTCAGTAATGGCTAGTAATGCAAAGGTATGAGAAGGTATTGGTAGTGTTTTATCACACATCTTACAGTCCTCATATTAAATGCATACATCTCATCCCACGAGCATCCCCCATCCTCCTCCCACTGTTTGTCACCAAATCTACTTAACAAAATCACCTCAACAATAGAGTATCTTTGCAATCATTAAAAATAGTGGAGGCAAGCAAGCAGTTTAACGGCATATATACATGCTGGAAGATTCAGAGGAGTTTTTAAGCCTTCAGAACAGAAATACCAGCACCAGAACTAAACTGGAGCTTCTGCTATACTCTTATAGATTGTTGATTAGTAATACAAATTTGGTGGTGTTTGTTGCTAGGACAAAGTGGTTCAGAAGAAAAAGCTCAAACCCTCTCAGAGTCCCTGCCCTTCTTAAATTTTATGGGGAAGGTCCTCCCACATATGTGATCTCAACAACTTCCCTAGCTCCAGCTTGCTGTCTGCCTACTGGGATATCTTTTCTTGTTTTGCCTTTGCCTATCAGTCATCCCGCCGTACCACCACATTGGTGCCCCCTTTTCCTTCCTAATTAATTTTCTCATGCTCCCTCACCTCCTTCAGCCATTTTCAGCTTACTTCATTCCCTGTAACTAATAAAAAGGAAAATAAATGAATTTTTAAAACTGAAGTAAATGGAACCAATGAAATACCACTTTGCCCATTTATTTGAACAATGTTTTGGATTGTAAGGTTGGTTTGGGCAGGAGCTGCTCTTCTTGTGTGTTTTTATTGCGCCTGGTACAATACACATCAGACAAAAAGAAAAATGATCACTCAGCCCTTATTTTGATGGATTCTTTGGGTACCGCCAGAGTGCAAACTAGAAAGAAAGAGGTCAATGATTTCTGACTATTAACTCATGCAATAGTAATGTCACTTTGTTTACAATTAGAAATTCAGACAGTTCTATGTATGACTTAATTTTAAATACATTCAAACATAATTTAAATAATTTTAAAGCAGGGAAATTTTTCTTCTTGTTAGTACTGCTTTTATGTTTTATTTTAAATTGTCATGTTATTAGGGATCTGTATCTCTTGTCTGTTCTCTGAAAGTTGAAATGATAAACTTTATCTGAACTTGACAAGCATTGGTTCTCTTCTTCATATATTAATTCTTTGAATGTCACGTTTTACCCTCTCTGCAACCACAATCTGAGTCAGGGCCATGTAATTTTTATACAGACACATTTTTTTTATTCTGTGACAAGCAGAAGCAACAAGAAATGCAACTTCTATCCCAAAGCAAATGCTGCTGAAATACATATACAAGACAGCCACAGAGAGTTGTGTTTGCTCCAGCAGTGCTGACAACTGCAAGAAATAATGTGTTGTAATGAGGGAAGGCTTCCTTTACTTCTTGCAGTCTGTCAGAGATTCAGAAAAGCTTCTAGATGTGGACTCTGTGAGAACTGTTGCTATTCAGCATAAGAGTATTCATGGCCACTCAAAGACATAAGAAAGAACTTCATTTCATATGCTACCAGGGAGATTGTTTTCACATTTCTAATCCATTGTTTTGTTCTTCCCTAGGTTCTTGTAACTTTTTCAACAATAAAGGAATAAACAGTGTGTGATACCGAGTTTGTCCATGTAGTTTTTCCAGCTGCGTATGTCACCGTCTGAAAAGCAGACACCTAAAAAGGGCAAGGCTAATTCTCCACACTAGAACAGACTCCAGTGTTTCTTCAGATGCATCTGCACCCCTTTACTTTACATACAGTATGAAGAGCTATATAAAGAATCTTTCAAATACTTAATTTATAGTCAGCCCTTGTCTGAGTATGTGTCATATATGAAAGGATAACACGTGGAATGTGGACTCATCATTAGCCGAAGGTAACAGAGGTTATGACTTCTAATTCTGTTCTCAGCCCTGCTACAGAGTTACTACATGACCTTGCACAAATCACTTAACCTTTATATGACTAATTTTATCCATCTATAAAATAGGAATAATAAAATTTTTAGCTACACACGGCAGGATGATGAAAATTAATTGATAGTGTAAAACTCCCTGAGAAAGAAGGATTAATATACAGGTTCCAATTCATTCTTTGGCTCACTGTCTTGAGCAGTTACTTCTAGCTGCACAAGATTTGTGTAAAAAGCTGCCATTTGGATGTGTTAGCGTTGTTCAGATTCACTGTACCTGGACATGAAGTTCATACAAATTGCTCCAGAGAGCAATCCAAGAGGAAGCTCAAGCAAATAATTATTAATATTAGTTGTATATCCACATAAGCAGACCACAATCAACAATGCCTGAACATTCAGAATTTCATAGTGGGGGCTCCAGTTCAACATATGCAAAAATATCACAGAATCATAGAATCATAAAATCATTAGGGATTGGAAGGGACCTCCAAAGATAACCTAGTCCAATCCCTCTGCTACAGCAGGTTCACCTAGACCAAGTCGCACAGGAACATATCCAGGCGGGTTTTAAATGTCTCCAGTGAAGGAGGCTCCACAACCCCCCTGGGCAGCCTGTTCCAGTGATCTGTCACCCTCACTGTGAAGAAGTTCCTTCTGATATTTATGTGATATTTATATGGAACCTCCTACGTTCCAGCTTGCACCCACTGCCCCTTGCCCTATCACCAGATGAAATTGATAAGAGCCTGGCTCCATCCTCCTGACACCCAGCCCTCACATATGTATAGACATTAATGAGGTCACCCCTCAGTCTCCTCTTCTCCAAGCTACCTCAGTCTTTCCTCTTAAGGTATGTGTTCTACTTCCTACAACGTCTTCATTCCTCTACACTGGACACCCTCCAGCAGCTCTGTGTCCTATTACTGAAGACCCATCCAATTTATGCGACTCTGATAAGATCTCCAGAATAGGTTGCCTATCATCTATATTGCTGTTAGACTGGCTGTCTTCCAGGAGGGGCTCATAACTATTTCTCAGAGTCACCTGAGGAGGTGAGGCAGGCAAGGGGAGTGCTCACCTTCTGCCATGACCATGCACTTAACTCCTCTCACCCCTTCAACTTAGACTTCTCTCTTCTATCTGAGAGGTGCGGGATGAAAGGGGTCCCTTGATTCTGGCTGTTATTTCACTGTTGCCCAGACTGTGGAGCCTGACTCCACCAGTCAATCTCTATTTCAGCCTCCCTGATACTTCTGAACCTTTCTAATTCCTGGGAAGTGCTACCTAAACTGTGCTGCAGCGCTTCCAGAGGGCTGGGCTGCCCTACTCCGATCCTAACAGGGGCCTGAAGAGGAGGCTCACTCGCTCGCTTCCACGGACAAACACACAGGCAGGGAACACAACTTCCTAGGCAGGAGGGCAAGCCCTGTGCAGTCAATGCCTGGGGGGTCATCCAAAATGCCTAGCAAGAGGCCAGGACTTCGGACCCCATCGTGGGGATGCACAGAGGCCAGATGAGCCTCAACATCCACTTCTGCCCAAAGGGTCCTGCTTCAGCTTCTCTTACCCAAGCGACGCACAGCAGGCTTCTGGATGGTGCTTCAAGGCGGGAACCCTGGGCAAATGGAGCTGGTTGTGCAACACAGTGGCCAAAGAGCCCACACAGCCCTGCTTACGGGGGCCCAGGCCGCTGCCTGGACTGCAAAATGCCCGGGACGCCAGGGCATAGGCCAACCCCGGCTTACAGGGCAGCCCTGGTCCCAAAGGGCTCTTTCTCTCCTCTTCAGGGGCAACGTGACCCATGCCCGCTAGCGGGGCGGTCACCCCACGCAGGCTGCCAGCCGAGCACAAAGGCTCTCAGACCCGCACCCCACCCAGGGAGCCCCCAGAGCTCGGCCTTGAGACTCGGCAGCCAGGCAGTGGAGCTGCACGGCCCAGCCCCAGGCGCAGGGCGGGGGCGCACACCTGGCCCCACACATCCTGGCCCCGCTGATCCTCCTGACAGAATACAGCAACAGCGCTACGTGAACCCACGAAAGGGGTGCAGAACCATCTGCCTCAAAAACCAGAAACCCAATTCCAGCCTTCAACGCAGCTACTTGGACGCACACAGCTGCTAGGCTCAAGAAGCCTCGGGAGGAGGGCCTGACCTGACACAGAGCCGATTAGAACCTCTGTCACCATACGTAGTCTTCTCTTCAGCTCTTCAAACCCATCTGTGCTTGGCAGACACGTTAGGCCGAGCGGTTCTTCCTGTGCTCACGAGTTTACCATGTGTGTAATCACATCCGACTCTCCCAAAGACTCACATCCATCCACTTGTCAAGATATATTTTCCTTTCTCACTCTTTTCCTCCCTTTATGTGATGCCTTCATGTTTGCCTCTGTGATTCTCAGGATTTTGAATATGTGTCACTCACGTGCTCATGGTCCAGGAGAAACCGTGTAATAGGAAAAGCAGTGGCTAGGAAGCTGAATATTCAAGCTGTTGTTCATTGAAGAGGAACATGCTAACATTTTGCAATGCACCTCAAAACATGGCTGACACCAGTGTAGTTGCTGGTTTTCTTAGCTAGGCCTGGCCTAAGTCAGAGAGAGAAACATCCTTCAAGCAGATATAAAGCTAATTGATTTTCTTCCATGTCTTTGCTGCATAAAGAAATGCAGAGAATGAACATCTGTGAAAGACTCACCTTGGTTAATGTCTCAAGTATATCGCTAATGGTATGGATGGGGCAGAGCTGTTTGGATTTCAATGTGATTCATGGAAGCTGACAGCTCTTCCCATTCCAAGAGCTGCTTTAGCCTGACAGTCTTTTCTGGTTTGGGATTTCTTTTCCAGATGCTGCTGTTAATGGAGACTGGGGTTGCTGGACCAGCTGGTCTTCATGTTCAAGAGGTCAACGAACAAGGACACGACAGTGCACCAATCCTGCCCCGCAAAATGGTGGTTCATCATGCTCAGGGCCAGATGCCGAGACACTTCCTTGCTAGAAGGAATCAGTAGGAACTTACACAAAACCGAGGAGCAGATGGCAGTCTGGATGGGAAGTTGTTACTTGACTGGCTTGCTACATTGGCTTGGCTCTGCTTATGGTTCTCTTTGAAGCACATTGTGTCTGGAAGCATTTCAGAAGGAATTATGAGCAGTGTTATATGTCACACCTTCGGACATGCTTTGTGATTGTCCCGTGGGGTTGAATGTGCTTAATGGTCTTCATATTTTGACTTTTCTCTGTCTTCCTTGTAATGAGCTGACTGAAACAAGCTTTATCTGCTCCTTTTTTTGCTAGCTGCATGATTTTAAATTGTGCCATCTTTTCTTTTGAGGTTCTTTGAGATAGGAAAAGACTATTTGAACTTAACGTGCAGCAGAACATAGAATCATAGAATGGCTTGAGTTGCGAGGGACTGAACGTGAAGTAACTTCTGTGAAGACAGCTGTGTCACATGGAGCAAAATATCATGTTCAAGTCTAATTCTCAGCGAGCACGATAATATCTGATGTGGCATTTGGAGCCTCTGTGCCTCCCTACTCCAGCTTCCCACTTTATTTTATTTAATTTGTCTGTTGTATTAGAAAGTGTCTTGATGGAGTGAAAATCGAGTTGTGAAGTGCAACATGGTGACACCAAAGCATTGCTAGATTATGTAGCAGCTCTGCTGCTCCTGCAGAGACAAGCTTCCTCCTGGTCCTTTCTGCAGTAGAAGAGATTCACTGAGAGTGTTGGCTACACCCCACTATGCTCATATATGTGGAGCCATGGCCTTTGAGAAGAACTTGTAATGCTGTACACCTGAGCCTGGATCATTCATAGAATCATAGAATCATTAGGGATTAGAGGGGACCTCGAAAGATCCAAGGACTTTAGTTAACCACCACCTACAGTTCTGATGGTGGTTAATTATTTTTGCAAAGAACGCTTGGTGGGACATGATGTAAAACAACCAGCAATAGCTTTGCTCCTGGAGAAGTAATTCCTCTGGCGAGAAGTTGTTCCTAGGAGTTGTGAGTCTTCTAACATATGCAAAGTCGGACTCTCTCCTGAGTCTTCTAACATGTGCAAGGTCAAACTCTCTTCCAAGGGTTTTTAGCAGTGATGGTGATGATGGGTTGGTAGTAGTAGTTTCTCTCCTTTCAGACTGATGTTGTCAAAATGTAATTCTTGTAGAAACAGCTCAGGCTCTCTGACATCTGAACAATGGAACATGCATTTAGTTGTAGCCCTCATGCCGCCTCCACACTTACTGACAAGGTTTCTATGACAGCTTTAAGAAGAAAGAGCACATTGCATATGTAAAGGAAGAGTGCTCTGTGCTCATTATGGGCTTCGTAATGGAGCTGCCGAGGCAAAATATTTCCATTTATCCACTGTGTAGCAGCGTTATCTTTTGTGTCATAGAAAACTGGCCAAAAGCTTCATTTTGGGTTATGGTCAAAGAGCTTACGTGAGGTATGATGTTCTTCACAGATTTTTAAGAGGACACGGCAGAAGCTCTGCAGCAGAGGACCCCGATCGTGGTGCCTGTGAGGACACCATGTGTGCCCTTCATGAGGAGCATCAATGTAATCTGATGAAGGAACTTTCTCAACCAATTTGAGTGCCTTCTGTAAATTTGTCCACCTGTCTTGATATTCAAGCTGGAGTCAGCACTCTGACACCTGGCCATGGTGCATCTACCCACCGCTGTTGCAAGCAGAGCCAAATGTGGCTACGTGAATTTAGACTGTTGTTCCCAAATCAGAAAAGCCCAGATTTTTGAAGTAGTAGTGCTTGGGTTTTAATGTTTGGGGTGTGGGTTTTCTAAGGAGGAAGAGAGAAGAGATTTTATGATCTTGAAGATCAGCAGGACAGTCTAACTGAAGTATGATTTCAGTAGTGGTTGAATATTGAGCCTATAGGCTCAGAAGCCTCCCAGAAAGGACGTAACTTTATCTTGTCTTTGTGATTTTGTGCTTTGATTCAACTAACTAATGATTTATTATGACCTGGAGGGTAATAAAAAATCACTATGCTGAAGCTTTTATTGTTTCATTTTGGTACACGTTCCATTTGTGGTGCAATCTTTTACTGGTGTTTCCAACTTCCACTTTCCGTGTAAGTTGTGATGAATAACCCACGGATGAGAACTCGGGAAGGCTGCAGGCACAATGTGTGATTGCCCATTTCTCTGGCTGAGACACTTGTCTCAGTGGGCTTTACTACATTTTCCTTAGGAAGAAAACCCTCAGCAAACAGAGCAGCTGGATTTTCTCCACCTTCTGCTTGAGCTGCTGTTGTGCTGTGTGCTGGGTCTAGTCAGTGTGGCTGAAGAAGCTCCTGAATGAGCACTCTAGGTAAGTTGTAATTGTCACGTCCAGCTTTCCCAGGGTAAAACTGACTTGTCTCTTGCAGCCCCTGATGTCTCCATCAGGAGTGGGTAGGTCAAACTGCTTTCCAGCCTGGGTTCATTTGCTCCCTCTATCTTTTCATATCATGTAGACACTTTGTGTTAACCTGTGAGGCTGGAACATGGTCTGAGATGTGGCTGGGGATTTGCAGACCCTGTGGTAGCTGTTGTGTTGCTGAATTACTTTACCATCTCCCACTGTCAGATGGATGTTTTTCCCTAGTTTCTCTCTCAGGCATGTTGAAAGCAATGCAATGAGTCCATGCAGAGGTATTAACACTCCCCAGATTTACAACTCCTAGGTCTTAGAATCATAGGATTGGAAGAGACCTCCAAAGGTTATCTAGTCCAATACCCCAAAAAACAAGCAGGGACATCTCTAATTAGACCAGATTGCCCAGAGCCCCATCCAGCCTGACCTTGAATGCTTCTGAGGATGGAGCCTCCTCTACCTCTCTAGGCATTCTTCTACTTTAATGGCTTAAGAGCTCAATGGGCACCCAAGGTCTTGATAGATTTCAGGTCACATTATGCCTTCAGGCTTTTCTTCTTTTTATCTCCCATTTTAACACCCTCCTGCTTGTGTAAATCAACAAAACTAGGGAGGAAGCCCAGCAATTATTACCACTATGGACAGTATCATTTACTTATTTGTAAAGCAGCACCAAGAGTCCTGTGTTGGGTGTAACAGAGCAGCGCAACAAATGTCAGTCCCTCCCCAAAGCCCTCAGAATCTGTCATTTGTTTTGTTTTGTTTTGGGGTTTTGTAGAGGTAGGATTAAATGGTTTGTATTTTCCTTACGTTGCGTAGAAAGGAAGGCAGTAAATTTTGAGCTACTCCTGCTGGGGATTTTTTGCTGGCTCTAAAATCACCAGCTCAGAGGGACAGAGGCATGTGGATAGCCAGCATGACATTGACCCCGGGGTAGAAAATAGCTCTGTCTCAAGCACTGCCCTTATCTACTCTGCTGTTAGCTGGTTATCTGGAGCCTGCACCTTGCAACCTCAGGTGTATTGTCATCAATCATACGCTATTTTCTTCTGCGTGCTGGTTCCTCTCTGCCCTTCCTTTGTTAATAACCCAGTTTGCCCATATCCATAAAAATATCTGATGGTGATACCATTTATCCAAAGCACCATACATCCATCATGTACTTATGAGTGAGATAAACAAGGTCTCCTGGGAAATATGCCGCAAGAAATATATAGGATAAATAACTATATCAAATGTATGTCAGTGTGCAGGAGGGGAAAATCCATTCATTAGAACCAAGGTGGAACCGCAGTGTTTTATTGTCCCCGCTAAGCTTTTAGTTTAAGTAAGAAATGCACGTTTTTGCGGCTTATCTCATCAAGCACAACTCTCCTGCTGGCCACTTCAGCATGAGATATATTAGCTTCTCTGACTGACACTCTAAATGTGTAATTGCTCATAATCTTTTTTTTTTCCTCAGACCTTACAGGCAGCTTTTTCCTTTCTTTTAAATTCAGATTCCCTGCTCCCCAGCTCCAGCCATGCAAACCCTGAGGCCTGGAAGCTGTGCAGGGCTGGAGTGGGAGGAGAGAGGCTTCTGCCAATCTCCCTTTGGTGTTTGGTCAAGTATTGGAACAGGCTGCCTGGGGAGATGGTGGAGTCACTGTTCCTGTAGGTGTTAAAAAAAACAAGTAGATGTGGTCCTGGAGAATAGGGTTTAGTGGGCAGGATGGAGTTGAGTTGATGGTTGGACTGGATGAGCTTGGAGGTCCTTTCCAACCTTAATGATGCTTTGAAGGACACCCTTGGCTTTTTCTTTCTTTACCTTGAGTTACAAGGTGAACAATGAACTCTGTCCCACACTTATCCCTGCTTTCATCTCTGTACCCCAATACTATGATGTTCAGAGTGGAGAATGAACAACTGCAAGTAAATCCAAGGTATTTTTTGCTCTTATGGTGGTATTTCACATGCAATTTCTTTAATAACTTGGATTTATTATTTTCTTTTATTTTTTTGGTGGTACTGCAGCCTGTGGTCTTCACTTCTTGAAATGGCTCTGACAGCTGTGGATGCATTATGCCTTCCCACAGGCCTCAGCCTCCAAGGCATCAGATCTTCTTGCTCATTAATTTATTCCCTCTGGTCACAAGAGAAGCCTTTCTGAGTTGACTTTATAGTCCTTTACTTTCAGGTATTTTCCTGAGTCCTAAGTAGTCGGCATAAAGGTAAAAACTGTCTGTGAGCCAAACTGGTTCTTGGTGTAAGATAACCACCTCCTACATTTGTTGCACTACATTATCTCTAGAGATTCCTTTCAACCCCTAACATTCTATGATTCTGTGAGTCTGTAGCCTGCTAGCCCAACACCAACCACTATTGATAAACCATTGATGGGAAAGCTTGTTTTGATGCTACATTTCACATTACTTTGGGATGTCTAAGTCGTACTGATGCTTTATGCTGCTGCATTTTCCCAGTGTAGAAGACATCAGATGCAAACCCCTGGGAGCAAATTCATCTTGGAGTGAATGTCACCTTTACCTGGAAAAGCAAAATGGGCAGAAAGGCTGCAGCTTTGCTACTCATCATAGGGGCTTTGCACAGAACAACTATATTTTAGTGTTTGAGACAACATCATTTGTTGTTTTCATATAAAAAAGAGCTGTGTGGTTTCATTTGGAAAAGAGCAGTGGTGAAAAAACTGCCCTTTGGGAAACGTGCACAGAAGAAAATATGGGACCAGATCTTCAGGCAGCGTAAATCAGCAGCAGCAAAGGAGCGACACTGATTTACGTCAGCTGGGTGTCAGGCTCTAAATCACTGCTGATGCTCTGTTGAAAAGCAGCATTTCCAAGAACCAGAGCTAGAGCTGAGCAATGTCTTTCACCCAGCCAGGATTCCTTTCTATTCCATCTTCCCATTCACATGTATATAGAAATGGTCCTTTGTGCTTTGAGGTTTTGTAGCTGTTGTTGCTTTTCATAACCCCTGATTTCTTCTCAGGGTTTGGTGTTGTGGTGGGGGTTTTTCCTACCTCTTTTCCTTATAGTAAAAAGCCCAGGGAAATGAAGTGTCATTCGCCTCCCGTCCACCCCAGGTTTTTGTGGCAGTTCATTAAGAAGAGGTTGCTGTGGGCTCTCGCCACAGTCTCTGGACACAGTTCAATACTGTGTGTATTCTGGTGCTGAGATTTACGCCTTACGTTCCAAAAAGCCCCTAAATCAAGCAGCCCATTAGCATCTTCTCTGGCTCTGAGTGCCTGGGAGATGAAACGCCTGTGTGTTCATAGTCACTTCATCACTGGTCTTAAAGAAGAGTGGCCTTTGCTGTGTGTGTTAACATGGGAGCACCAGTGAGGCTGGTGAAAGGCCTGGAGAACAGGTCTGATGAGGAGCAGCTGAGGGAACTGGGGTTGTTTAGCCTGGAGAAAAGGAGGCTGAAGGGGGACCTTATTGCTCTTTACAGCTACCTGAAAGGAAGTTTGGTCTCTTCTCCCAAGTCACCAGGGATAGAACAAGAGGAAATTACCTCAAGTTATGCAAGGGGAAGTTTAGGTTAGACATCAGTGAAAATGTCTTCCCTGACAGAGTGGTCAGGGATTGGAACAGGCTGCCTAGGGAATGTGTGGAGTTGAAATCCCTGGAGGTGTTCAAAAAACAACTAGATGTGGTCTTGGGGAGCAGGGTTTAGTGGCCATGGTGGGATTGGGTTGACAGTTGGACTTGATGATCTTGTAGATCTCTTCCAACCATAATGATTCTGTGGTTCTATGATCCTGTCCTGGAATGGTTGTGTTTTAGCCTCTCATTTTCTTTCTTTCCTTTCTTTCCTTTCTTTCTTTCCTTTCTTTCTTTCCTTTCTTTCTTTCCTTTCTTTCCTTTCTTTCCTTTCTTTCCTTTCTTTCCTTTCTTTCCTTTCTTTCCTTTCTTTCCTTTC
>JAOXOE010029614.1:0-14215 GCA_028565055.1 Phoeniculus purpureus
GGTCTAGGTGATCCTGCTGTGGCAGGGGGATTGGACTGGATGACCTTTTGAGGTCCCTTCCAATCCCTAATGATTCTGTGAAAAGTGCAAAAGTTTGGAGTCCATGATGTATTTGGAACCGATAGGACTAGTGTTTGTGCTGCTCCTTTCATCATAGTGACAGAAAAATTAAATTAAGCCAAAAAGTGCAGCAGCGAGTTAGTGATCTCGTTGTGGTCCTCACTAGTGACTACAGCAACCTTTCCATCTGCTCCTCCAGGGTGAAAGGCAGTTCATAATTTTATGCATTATTCATGGCTGTTAGTTCACTGGGGAGGCAGGGGAAGGCACTGCAGAAATTAATCCAGGAGAAAGTTAACGAGAGGGGCTGAAGAAAATGCTTATCTGGAAGCCAGGCTCTTTCACTATGTTTACTGAAACAGTTCACTAGGGGAGGGACAGCCTACAGTGGGAAAAAGCAGAGCACAAGGGAATCATAAATAGGAGTCTTAAATCTTGACCATTGTCCAAGAGAATCACAGAACATTGAACATTAGCGATTGGAAGGGACCTTGAAAGACCATCCACTCCAATCCCCCTGCCACAGCAGGATCACCTAGACAAAGTCGCACAGGGACATGTCCAGGAGGGTTTTAAACACCTCTGGAGAAGGAGACTGTGCTGCTATATCCAACCCTTCCAAATGCTGGTTTTAAGAGCAAAACAAAGAAGCTCACAGAATGAGAATCACAGAATTATTCAGGTTGGAGAAGACCCTTGGGATCATCGAGTCCAACCATCAACCATACTCTACAAGGTCACCCCTAAAACACATCCCCCAACACTACATCTAAGCGACTTTTAAACACATCCAGGGATGAGGACTCAACCACCACCCTGGGCAGCCCTTTCCTGACTGACCACTCTCTCCAGGGAGAATTTCTTCCTGATGTCCAGCCTAACCCTCCCCTGTTGAAGCTTGAAGCTCTTCTCTCTAGTTGTGTCATCAATCACTTGTGAGACGAGACCAGCACCAACATCTCTGCAGTGTCCTTTCAGATAGTTGTAAGAGAGTGATGAGGTCTCCCCTCAGCCGCCTCCTCCTCAAACTAAACAGCCCCAACTCTCTCAATCTCTCCCCATCAGATTTATTCTCCAGGCCCTTCCCCAGCTTCGTTGCCCTCCTCTGCACTCGCTCCAGCATCTCAGTGTCTCCCTTGTACTGAAGTGCCCGAAACTGCTCCCAGTACTCACGTTGCAGCTACCAGTGCTGAGTACAGAGGGAAATCATCATAGTTACATCATAGCACCGATCTGACCTCTTTTGCTGTTCCCTTTGGTCATGAAACACTGAGAAAGGAGAAGAATTCCAGAGTGTGGGTGAAAACAACCCCCGTATTCAGGACTGAAACCTGCAGCTCATCAACAGCATCTGCAAGGCAAATACCATCGTCAGAAGAAATTACTTCAGGGGAATAATTCTCGCAGTGTGAGTGCTAGATTTAATTCATGCCAAGACAAATTGTAGGATCCTAGAATTAGTCATAGGCATCATTAAATATTCACTTACTTGATAGCAGTTGTAAGAAGGAGGAATACGGCTTTAAGATAGATCACAGAAGCTGCTAGTTTAGCTTCCACTTACGTTAACCTGGGCTTTCCTGCAGTGGCCTGGGGTTTCCCCACATGAAGTGTGAAGCACTGTGAAGCAGGTGTCACTCACGGCATGCTCCTCCCCAAAGAGATTTTCTTTTTAGGGCCTTGGCCACAACTCCTCAAGTACAAACGTGTGCAGCGTTGCCAAGTACCCTGCCAGAAATGGGATCGATAAAAAGAGACACCAGAACACCAGGAGGTATCCTTGGCACAGTCGTTTTGGACTTGAGTTAACCAGTTCCTGCTGAGTCTCAATCCCAACTTACAAGCAAATGTGAGACGCAGTATAAAACAGAATTATTGGGGAAAGATGGGGAAGAACCCCCCCAAATCCCTGCTGCATTCTTGCTGCAAAGGGGCTTTTTGCCATCCCCTGCTGTTTTGTCTTCTCTACTGCCCCCACATACTGCCATTTGGTGACTTCTGCTTAGCATTTCTTCATGTCTTGTCTCTTAATTGGTTTTTCCATCCAATGTCTATCTTCTCCCATGTGCCTGCAGCTGAGGAGCTCTAGGACTGAGAAATAGAACAAAGGACTCGATATTGTTAAAAGTTGCCATGAAGACCAGCTTTGCCATGAAAGGAACAGTCCTTGTCTTCTAGCTTGTCCTTCTCTACCTGTCTAGCTGGTCTTTGTCTACCTGCAAACGCAGGTAGTTACAGAATCACAGAATCACTCTGGTTGGAAAAGACCCCCCGGATCATCAAGCCCAACCATCTACCCTACCTGACATGTTCACCCCTAAACCACATATCTCAACACCTCATCCAGGGATGGCGACTCAACCACCATCCTGGGCAGCCCATTCCAGTGCCTGACCACCCTTTCTGTGAAAAAATTCTTCCTAATATCCAGTCTAAACCTCCCCTGTTGTAATTTGAGCCCATTGCCTCTTGTTCTGTCACCAATTGCTTGTGAGAAGAGACCAGCGCCAACCTCTCCACAACATCCTTTCAGGTAGCTGTAAGAGAGTGATGAGGTCTCTCCTCTCTAGTTAAGTATCTACAGGAGTTCTTCTCACAAGCCCCTTTAACGAGGTTATGAAAGATGATCTTTCGAGGTCCCTTCCAATCCCTAATGTTCTGCGATTCTGTGAGTCCACCATTGCGGCTGTTTTCAGAGAGCCCAGCAGCAAGGCAGGGAGCTATCTGCTCTGGGACTGGAAAGGATGCCTTCACCTCTCCCAGCCACAAGGTTAACCCTTCTCACCAGTGCTTGTGAGGGGCTGCCTGCTGTCAGAGACTAGAACCTTGTGAGTCTTTATGTCGTTATTTCTGGCACTCGGAAGCGGTCTGACAAAGAGTTCTTTCAGACTGCTCAAGAGGGCCACTCAAAAGCAGCGTCAGGTATCGACAGGGAGCATCCTCATTAGCAAGGCATCCAGGCAGCACCTTCTAGATACCATGGCTTCTACCCTCTCCAGTCTCTCAGTCTCCTCTCCTGCAGCTGGGAGGGAAAATGAGAGGAAAAGGTCAGAAGACACAAGTTAAATAATACACAAGCCAGCGAAAGATCCTAAAATATTAAACCTCTTTCAAGAGATGCAGTCTGAAAAAAAAGTAAGTCAAACCACAAAGCAATGGCTGTTACTGTTCTTGTTTTGAAGCTGCATCTCTGGACTCACAAAATTCTGCTAGTAGCAACAAACCCAGTTGGTTCTATCACAGAACATTAGGGGTTGGAAGGGACATCGAAAAATTCTGTGAGTTCTTTGTCACCATCTTAAGTTTAGTCAAGAAAACTATTGGTCAGTTACAAAGTGACTTATGAAAACTCCATCAATGATTCACCACAGACATCATACCTGATGTTTTGAGGCAGCCACTGGTGCATAACTGACCTTGCAGTTAATAGAAATTTTATACCTTGCAGGTTTTACTTCATTACCCAGGTAATTACTTGGATTTTCAGGCAATTTCTGACCTTTAAGATTTATTGTAGATTGCTCTGTTAAGGATTTCTCTCCAGATTTAAGAAGGGGGGAAAAAAAAGCATGGCTATTAAAGCTGTGGAAATATAACAGCTCCTCATTTTAGTGATAAGAGCAGAGTAAAGCAAGCTTCATTTGCAGTGGATGCGACCTATACAACCTCTGCTGATAAGCAGGCTCACTAAGGATACATCTACCTGCCATCAATTTTTCTGTTCCCATAGGATAATCTTCCTAATCGTCTCAAGAGCATCACTGGACTTACAGAATCAAACCCTACAGCCCACACAGAGTTATAAGGCAGGTATGTGTTTGTTCAGACACAAGGGTGCAAGGGGGATATTTCCACCTCACTTGCACACGGAGACCCGTAACGGTTGTGGTTACATAGGGCACAGGTATACATTGAACCAGAGGAGTGGGTGAAGAGACACAGAGATGGAAAGTTGGATTAGCTAAGCAGGGATGTACTTGGATGGGAGACAGTCTGGGTGAATAAATCTACAACCAGCAGGTGATACGTTGAAGAACTAATTAAAATGACACTTGGTACTGTTCAGTTATTTGAACAGACTCATTAACAAGCTGATCTCTGTAAATCCAGCTGAAGTTGCCCTTCTCAGAATCACCAATTCCAAGAACACTAATTAACAAAACCTTCCCAGCAAGAGAAATTCAATCAGGAATGGGGAGTAAGACGTTTGCAATGAGTCACATCACCATTTTGCTTAGAATAAGGCAAGTTCTGTCAATGTTTTCTCTGCAGTCTGACACAGACAGACTTTTAAGGCCCCAAAATCCCCTCCCAAAATCCCTCACTTGAAGATTTACAGCAGCAAATGAAATTCTAGTTAGAGCTCAAAATAAGGTTACAACAACATTTAGATTTGAGAAGTGATCTAGCAAAGTTCCACAAACACACTAAGAATTTGCCATGTATTACTCTGAAAGCCTGTAAAATTTTCAGTCCTTGAAATCAGTTTCAGATCCTAATCATGAAGTGATCCATGTCAAGGCTAAATTCTTTCTTTGGTTAGCTGCTTTTTTAGTAATCACAGAACATTAGTGATTGGAAAGGACCTTAAAAGACATCTAGTCCAATTCCCCGCCACAGCAGGGTCACCTAGATCAGGTCGCACAGGACCATGTATCCTCTTCATTTTTTGTTGTCTTCCATTCTAAATTCCCCAGGGGTTCCGTAAGGTATTCACAAAATCATCATCATCCATGATTCCAATGCTTAACCCTTCATAGTAATCTTCAAACTCAGAATACGACACGGCATTGGGGTTGCTGCAGGACTGTCCTAATGTTTCTAGAAACGATGATTTAATGTCTTCTTCTGTAGCTTTGCCTGTGAAAACATATTTGTCTGTTAAATGCATTTTCAGGAAGAGTGAATCTACAGAATCATAGAATCATTAGGGATTGGAAGGGACCTGGGAAAGATCATCCAGTCCAATCCCCCTGTCACAGCAGGATCACCTAGACCAAGTCACACAAGAGCACATCCAGGCAGGTTTTAAACGTCTGCTATTCCCACTAAAGCAGATTACTTCAGTGGTCATGGATTTATATTCTGTTTTGTGAGTTACCTGCCACTACGAGAGGATGTTTCTTTGCGCAGTAACATTTCCTGATATCTACCATGGGCACACTCCCAGTTTTGTTGAAATCCAGTTTCAGGTAAGCCTGTAAGGAAGAAAAAGATAGTTTGATATAAGGGAAAACCCCACAGTGGAAGATGTCAAGATCAAACATACTTAACTAGCTAGCACATATTTTTAGATCTTGTGAAATGGATTATGTCAATTTCCCTACTTCATGTGAGGCACTAGAAAATTATTCTAGGTTATGGAGTTCCATGATTATTTTATTTCAACAGCTTGCACATCAAATGTGGTCCCCTCACCACTCAAAAAGAAAATAGTCTCCTCTCCACAGTAGCTCCTAGAAACAGAAGTTAAGCTGTTTCCCTTCTGCTTCCTCAAATTACTAAGACTCCTGCGTCATTCTGACACAGGCCTCAATAAATCCTCGTTAGCACTGCTAGCAGCAGCTTCATTTCCATTTCACTCAAATGCACATGCTCAATACATAAAAGCTAAGACAGTTGTATCATCAGTGATTAAAAGTATGAAAGTGAATGTTATTTTTCTTGCTCTTGATACCCAGCTGCCACTCTGTTGGCTGGTTTGCCATCAGCGTTTTGTACTGCAAATGGCAGCGCATTGCATTGCAGACACACAACAAACAGCACGGCAAATATAAGAAGCCTCACAAATATAACGACTCTAATTGCAGGTCTCAAAGGAGGCAAGAATTATCATCTCCTATTTTCAGGCACTGAGAGATAGAAGTCAGCACACAGAATCAGCAATCTTCCAAAAGAAGGACATAGACTCCCAGAAGAGATCATTTCAGATGCTTTATCACAGAACATTAGGGATGGGTAGGGACCTCAAAAGATCATCCAGTCCAATCCCCCCAAAACAGCAGGATGACCTAGATCAAGTCACAAAGGAACATACCCAGGCAGGTCTTAAATGTCTCCAGAAGTGATTCCACAACCTCCCTGCGCAGTGCTTTCCAGTGCTCCGTCACCCTCACTGGGAAGAGGTTCCTTCTGATATTTATAAGGAACCCCCTGTGTTCCAGCTCAAACCCATTGCCCCCTGTCCTATCATCAGATAACATTGAGAAGAGCCTGGCTGCATCTTCCTGACACCCACCCCTCACATATTTATAGACATTAATGTGGTCACCGCTATCATTGGATGCCACTGAGCAGAGCCTGGCTCCATCCTCCTGACACCCGCCTGTTCCATATTTATCAACATTAATGAGGTCACCCCTCAGTCTCTTTTTTTCCAAGCTAAAGAGACCCAGCTCCCTCGGCCTCTCCTCATCAGGCAGACGTTCCACTCCCTTAATATACCAGACGTGAACTGTAAGGATTGCACACATATGCAATAACTAGAGGAATTAATCCTAATGTACTAATTCCAAAGTTTACAAGTAATTTACTAACAGAAGAGCACACAGTCCTCTAATTCACGTTTACTTTAATAAAGTGATCTGAAACTTTACACAGTCAACTACCAGATAACACTATTTAGGAAACAAAACCACAAGACCAGCCACCAGAACATGACAAATAATTGACTCAAAAGTCAGAGTGCAAAACATCGACATTTAGAATACATGCAATGAAACTCACTTTTCTTACAAATGCTTTCCTGTACTCATTCATTTCTCCAAATACAGCCCGAGTGAATTCTCCATAGTCGACCTCATCGCTCTCGTTCTCATCAAGAATGAGCCACAAGGATTCAAAGTCCTGAAATTTCAAAGTATGTTGTCAAAGTTCGCCACTATGTCCCAAAATCGTGCCCTCGTTCTCAGCCCTTGTGAGGCCTCACCTTGAGTACTGGGTTCAGTTCTGGGCCCCTCATTACAGGAAAGACATTGAGGTGCTGGAACGTGTCCAGAACAGAGCTACCCAGCTTGTGAGGGGTTTAGAGAACAACTCACATGAGGAGAGGCTGAGGGAGCTGGGCAGGTTTAGTTTGGAGAAGAGGAGGCTGAGAGGGAACCTCACTGCCTTCTACAACTACCTGAAACTACTTCTACAACTACCCTAAGGAGAAGAGGCCAACACCCACCTCTCTACAATCTGAAAGGAGACTCCACAACCCCCCTGGGCAGCCCCTTCCAGTGCTCTGTCACCCTCACTGTTAAGAAGTTCCTTCTCATATTGACATGGAACCTCCTCTGTTCCAGCTGACACCCATTGCCCCTTGTCCTATCATTAGATGACACTGAGCATAGCCTGGCTCCATCCTCCTGACACCCACCTTTCACATATTTATCAACATTAATGAGGTCACTCTTCAGGCTCCTTTTCTCCAAGCTCAAGAGACCCAGCTCCCTCAGCCTTTCCTCATCAGGGAGTTGCTCCCCTTCCTTTACCATCTCTGTGGCTCTGTGTTGGACTCTCTCAAGCAGCTCTATGTCCTTCTGAAACTGAGGGGCCCAGAACTGGACAGATATATGCACAATACAGGAAATATATATGTAAAAAGCATCATCTAAATTATTTTTTAAAGGCAAAAAAAAGAAGTAAACAGAATGCAAAGCCACTTGCTTCTTTATGATGTAAAATAACTGGAAGCTTTTAAATTTATTCACTTTTATTTTTAAGAATTTCACATACATCTGAATGCAGAGGTGCCAATGCACCACAAGGGTGGTGAAAAACTGAAATAAAAAAACCCCAACAATTTAATAAACCTCACAAAAAGCCAGGTGTTTAACTATAGATGTCAGCAAAGTGAAGAAGTGCATCCACAAATTAGAGTAAGGTAACACTCGCCATTACAGTTTCAGCTGCACTTACCTCTTCAGGTACTTCCAAATGGAATACTTTCAGAGCTTCTTTAAAGGCTGCCTGAGAGAGGAAACCATTTCCATTCTTGTCCATCTGTCTGAAATACTTCCCTAAGCCTGTCATAACTCGGACTGCTCTTTTGCTTAGTGTCTCTCTGAGGATACCTGAGGATTTAGAGAAATAAGACAGAATCTTTACCTGAAGCCACCACTTGCTGCAGTGCTAGTATAAAAGAAACCCATAAACAACTTCTGATACTGCTAGTTAAAATGACACATCCACACCCCCAGTCTCTCTTATCTTTGAGGACAGAATGCCAGTTCACAGAACCACAGAACATTAGGGATTGAAAGGGATCTCAAAAAGATCATCTAAGTCCACTCCCCCTGCCACAGCAGGATCACCTAGACCAAGTCACACAGGAGCATGTCCAGGCAGGTTTTAAACATCTCCAGAGAAGGAGACTCCACAACCCGCCCTGGGCAGCACCTTCCAGGGCTCTGTCAACCTGACTATGAAGAAGGTCCTTCTCCCATTCATATGGAACCTCCTCTGTTCCAGCTCACACCCACTGACACTTGTCCAGTCACTAGATGACTCTGAGCAGAGCCTGGCTCCATCCTCCTGACAACCACCTTTCACATACTGATCAACATTAATGAGGTCACCCCTCAGTCTCCTCTTCTCCAAGCTCAACAGACCCAGCTCCCTCAGCCTTTCCTGATAAGGGAGGTGTTCTGCTTCCTTTATTATCCTCATTGCTCTGTGCTGGGCTCCCTCCAGCAGCTCTGTGTCCTTCTGGAACTGAAGGGCCCAGAACTGGACACAAGTTTCCAGATGTGGTCTCACCAGGGCAGAGTAGATAGGGAGGAGAACATTTCTTGCTCTACTAACCACTCTCCTTCTGATCCAGCCCAGGATGCCATTGGCCTTCTTGGCGACAAGGCACATTGCTGGCTCATGGCCATCCTGCTGGCCAGCACAACCCCCAGGTCCTTTCCTCTATGCTGCTCTCTACTACCGTAGTGTCCCTACAGAAAAAGCTAAGAAAAGCACTAAGAAGCCGGCACCACCCGCACTGGTGCTGTTCAGACCGAGCAGCAACGCGGTGCGGTACCACCTGAACGGACGATCCACGTCTGCTCCACGGAACCCTCTTCTTCATTGCATTCCCTATAGATTTTGCTCTCTGTCTCAAACAGACACAAAGTCAAGTCCCACACGATGCAGCAACTCTACAAGAACACCACAGAACACCTACAGAACCCATTCCTTTCATTGACTTCAACCCCTAAGGCCTCTGTAATGGATTTTAAAAGACCTAAACAGGACAGCCCGCCCTGGCACAAGTCAATGTAATTTAACACAAAGCCCTGGAAGAGGATTGATCCTCCTAAGCTGATCTCTGCGGAGGTTTACAAATACCGATTCGCAGTGCGTTAACTCCGGCCCTCTGTGCTCTCAAAGAGATTTCTGATGCCCACTCTCATTCCAGATGGGCGCCCAAGTGTTTTATAAAAGATGACAGAAAAAATGACATTATATAAAGTTGGGGAGAGGCAGACTAATATCAAAGCGGCAAGAAAAGAGGACAAAAGTAATGAATTTGCCCGAACCAATCTCTTATTTCATGACCTCATCATGCAGTCGCTGCCTGTCTGCTTCACAACAAGCAATAAATATTAAAATGAAATTTTTTTTGCATGTCTTATCAAAAAGCCTCCGATATCAATTGTTTTCACAGATGTTTTCTCCTGCAAGCGGCGAGTGCCTCTTCATCAATCTTTTATCAAAAGCAATCTTGTTCTGCTTTCAGTCTTATCAGGAAAACTTCTCTTTCTCCTTTGTTGTTCTTCTCATTTTTTCCCCTTTCTTGGCAGAAGGTACATGAATATCATTTTACACTTGGCTGTAGCTGCGTCTCCACTGATCAGGAAATAAAGCAAGGCTCAAGGATATGTCATAGCATTAGAGAATGATAGAATGTTCTAGGCTGGAAGGGACCTCTAGAGGTCATCCAATCCAACCTCCCTACACAGGGACAACTCCACTTAGGGCAGGCTGCTCAGAGCCTCATCAAGCCTGACCTTCAATGTCGCCAGGGATGGGGCCGCCACCACCTTCTTGGACAGCCCATTCCAGCCATCAAGACACTGAAGAGCTTGTTTTTAATATCCAGCCTCAATCTCTCCTTTCCTAGCTTGAACCAACTGCTCCTTGTCCTATCCATACAAATCTTCTTGAAAAGACCTTCCCCTGCCTTCGTGGAGGACCCCCTCACATACTGGAAGGTCAAAAGAAGGTCCCCCCCAGAGCCTTTCTTTCTCCAGGCTGAACCACCTCAACTCTCTCAGCCTGTCCTCATATGAGAGATGCTCCACTCCCCTGATCATTGCAGTGCCCCTCCTCTGGATGCGCTCCAGAGGATCCTCCTCTGGATGCAGCTGCCTGTCTGCATCCTTCTTGTGCTGGGGGCTCCAAAACTGGACACAACCCTCCAGGTGAGGTCTCCCCAGGGCAGAATCCCCTGTCTTGATCTGCTGGACACCGTTCTTTTGATGCTGCCCAGAATGTGATTGGCCTTTTGGGCTGCGATTGCACACCGGTAGCTAAAATGAAGATTTACTTGAACTTGCCTTCCAGATACACCCCCGATGTGCCCATCAAGCTTGAAAGAGAATGCACCTTATCAAAACACCAAGAGAGCAAAGAGCTGGGGCTTTCAGGTTGCACCAAGCAGTGTTTCAGCAGTGGGGGCTGTGGTGAGGAGCCATGTGCCAGTCACAGCCAAGCTGGCGACCTCTGGAACTGATGACAGCAACACATGGCATGGAAATTTGCTGCCAGTCAGACTAGTAGGTGGCACCTCAGCCCCAACTTGCTTATGAAAGACCTGCAGCCTCCGCGATAAGGCAAGCGTTTATCCAGACAGCACGTGGCTGAGGAGACTGGTGGAGATGGGCTGCCAAAGGTGCTGTGGTGGGAGCAGCCAGAGGGGCTTTCTGAAGGCATGTGCCCATGCTAAATGAGCAATGGGCAAGCCATGCCAGGCTGGGGACAACCCTGATGAGAGAAACAGAGAGAGGCAGTACCAGGCAACAACAATTGAGCTGTAACACTGCCCCATCAGCTCTGAGACAAGCTCTCCTTTTCTACTCAAAAAACTGCCTAGATCAAAGGTTTGCAGATACTCTTCCCATTGGGGTTGTAGAGTCTCCTTTGTTGGAGATGTTTTAAACCCACCTGGACGTGTTCCTGTGCGACTTGATCTAGGGGATCCTGCTGCAGCAGGGGGATTGGACTGGATGGTCTTTTGAGGTCCCTTCCAATCACTAATGTTCTGTGATTCTGTGACACCCCTTAGTTCACAGTGCTTTGAGAACGATTCAGTCTGAAGGTTCATTTCAAAGATCACCAAGACTTTCTGAACAAATACCGTCTGTTTTCTGCAGCTAAACCTAGACTGCAGCTAAGATTTCAACATATCCCGACAAGAACCTCAGGAAAATACATGTCATTCGAAAAGTCTCACAGCACACGGAGCCCAATGCTTAGCGACAGAAGCCCAGAACACAGTGAGCTGCTGCCATGAGAAAAGTTTGAATATTCAATGATTTCCACAGTAGAGAGGAAGAGGCTACGAAATTCCCCATTTCGGACTCCTGAGAGAAAAAAAACCCAACACGATGAAATTATCTCAAGGGAAAAGAATCACAAATTAAATTGAATTTGGGGGCAAAAGACTGGAGGCTTCTGCTCCCCACACAGCCACCGTGTAGGTGTTTGCAGAATAACCATAGAATCACAGAATCCATCCGGCTGGAAAAGACCCTTGGGATCATCAAGTCCAACCACCAACCCTACTCTACAAGGTCACCCCTAAACACCACATCTAAGTGACTTTGAAACACATCCAGGGATGAGGACTCAACCCCTACCCTGGGCAGCCCATCCCAGGGCCTGACCACTCTCTCCAGGAAGAATCTCTTCCTGATGGCCAGTCTGACCCTCCCCTGGTGGAGCTGGAAGCCCTTCCCTCTGCTTCTGTCACTAATGACCTGTGAGAAGAGCCCAGCACCAACATCTCTACAGTGTCCTTTCAGGTAGTTGCAGAGAGCCATGAGGTCTCCCCTCAGCCTCCTCTTCCTCAAACTAAACAGCCCCAACTCTCTCAATCGCTCCTCATGACATTTATTCTCCAGACCCCTCCCCAGCTTCGCTGCCCTCCTCTGCCCTCGCTGCAGCAACCATGCACAGGCGCTCAGGCCCCTCACATGCAGACTTATGTCTTGAATACTCCAGACAGAGGAGCACTAAGGAGACAAGGTGCTTCCTCTGGACAAATCCATACATGAAGCTGATAGCTGTGCAGACAGAAGACACCCAAGCTGCTCCAACCAGGTTCTCCTGAGCTGCTAAGAAGAGCAGTTTCATGGCAGGAAACTGTTAAGATGAATCACAGGAGAAACGACATCAGTGACAGGACTATCATAGATCCTCGCCTTGTCGTGATGTCTTCTCACATAGGCAATGCCTGTGCGAGCACCAATGAAGACAGACACGAGGCCTGGGCCATTAGTCACAGCAAGTGCTGGGGTTTAAGAACATGCTTTGACTTAGCACAAAAGCGGCCAACCTGTCGACTGTCAGGAGGACACCGGAGAAAAGCTGCTGATCTGTCAGCGTTGACTCGGAGGTGACAGATGCCAGACACCGAGAGGGTTATAGCCACGAGCAGCGCACCGAAGGTGACAAAATAATGATTGCTCACTCTTAAGTAATCAGGAAGCCCATGACCAAATGCCAGGTATCACCAAACATCAAGGCTGTCGTTTGTCATTCAACATTTTACATGTTATTTGTAGCTGCCTTGTCTCGAGGTGCTGGAAGGTTGGGGTTGGGGGGTTGTTTGAGGGTTAAAAGGTTACCAGCAGCCAGGGAAGTAGACCGTTTATCTCTTCAAAACAGCACTGTGTGAGGACTTCTTCCAGTCATGCTATGTATGTTGATCCCTGGGGGTACTTTTTAAACTACTCCTGAACCTGAGAGGATGCCTCAAGGACAGGCAGGCAGGGTTTGTCTTCCAGGTGAGGTCTTGGTGAAGTAAAAGAAGAAAAACTTCACTTTGCAGGAAAGCTTAAAGACACCAAGGGCAAGGATTTAATGTTTTCTTCATGTTCCTCATGAAAAGGGTTTAAGATTTGGTAAGAGGAGGCTGAAGACAAATCATAGAATCATTAGGGATTGGAAGGGACCTTGAAAGATCATCTAGTCCAGTCCCCCTAGACCAGGTCACACAGGAACACATCCAGGCGGGTCTTCAGCATCTCCAGTGAAGGAGACTACAAACATCTCCAGTGAAGGAAGCATAGGGTGCTTTCTCATCTGGGAGTTCTCAGACTGGTGAAGAGACTGGAGGGAAAGTCCGACGAGGAGAGGCTGAAGGAGCTGAGGGTGTTTTAGCCTGGAGAACAGGAGACTCAGCAGGGACCTACTCTCTCTCTCCAACTCCCTGAAGGGAGGTTGTAGTCAGGTGGGGTCAGGCTCTTCTCCCAGGCAACCAGCGCCAGGATGAGAGCGCAGGGCCTGAAGCTGCACCAGAAAAGGGTTAGGCTGGATGTTAGGAAGCCCTTCCTCGTGGCTTCTGAGCCTTATCAAAGACTCTGGGCAAACTCTAAACACCTCCAGGAGCTGAACAGCATCTGTCCTGCATCCAGACCATACAGAAAAGCCAAGAGAGGTCCAGCAGTACATTAGAATTAGCTGCCATACATCCACCCATCTGCCAGCACACAGTACAAGCATCACTCAGTATCTCCTGACTATTTGCAAGGTGGCACAATCCAACCCAGGGACCTGGACACTGGGTCTGTTGCACTGATGTCTGCAGGCACTATTTCCCCCTGTTCCAGCCCTCCCCTACACAGACTGGTTTTTATTACTTGCCCAGTGCTGGTATTATTTCAGCTCAGCACCAGGACACTTCAATAGAAGAGATTCCATCAGATTTTTTCCTATCTGTTGCAGTCAGGAAGGGTTATTTCCTATCTTTGTTCTCCTTGACACAACTTAGGACACAGGTTACTGCTTGTCTGTTTCAAGTGCAAACTCAGCAAAACTGTGTGGTCGTTTCTGCCAGTAAAAGTAAATAAAGTACCTCAAAAACCTCCAAAAAAGTAGTTGATCCAAATGCTGCATTAGCAGCTTTCCTGAAAAAACACTAATAAGTAGCTGATTTGATATCAGAGGGAGGGAGGGA
>JAOXOE010029615.1:0-14215 GCA_028565055.1 Phoeniculus purpureus
GGGCTGCCCAGGGTGGTGGTTGAGTCCCCATCCCTGGATGTGTTTAAAAGTCGCTTAGATGTAGTGTTGGGGGATCTAGTTTAGGAGTAGGGTTGATGGTTGGAGTTGATGATTCCAAGGGTCTTTTTCAACCTGAATCACAGAACAGTAGGGATTGGAAGGGATCTCAAAATGAAGCGAGTGTACTGGACAAGTATTGCTGCAGGAAAAAGAGTGCCAGCATCTTTGCCATCTAACACTAATCCTGTTTCTGTATCTGTACTTTTGGTGGATCGATATGTCAAACCTAAAGGTTCTGCCAAACAGAATTGGGCTGCTAACATGAAGTTAATTTAACTACTTCCAAGTGATCTTTCAGAGCATGGCAAACTGAGTCTGAGTTGGATCAGTGTAGCTGTGGCAACAACAGTGAAAAGATGGATTATGGTATTTCTGTTCTCTAATTTTACTTTTTAAGCTCAACTCTCAGAGCTTTTTCATCTAGAAAGCTGAGGAACACACAAGAACAATGCAAACTATATTAAGTAAGGAAAACAAGCAACTCATTGGCTGTTTCATGTTTAATATATAAGTATCTTTTCATATTTAATTTATTCATGTTTCATATTTATATATATATCAGTATATACCAGTTCCTGTTCTCAAACTCAGTATCAGCATTCCTTCTGCTGTGCAAGCTTGCTCACCTTAAGGTACAAGTCATGATCTTCAGCTTCCAACCATATTTATATGCTTACATTTCTAAAATGTCCTTTTAGAGTTGATAAACTTGTGATGCAGGGACCTCATGTTTGTCATGCCCTGTGTAGGCAAGAAATTCAGGTGGATGTTCTGTTTCCAAGAGCTTGTGGTTTGTTCTAAGAGCTATTCTTACAGCTAGTTCTATGAGAGATGAGAAGGAAGGTACGAGCTAGAGAGATAAGAGGGGGGAAAAGGAAAATAAAAAGCATTTATTTGTAGCATCCTTTGTAGCATTTAGGGACTGTGTTTCTCTATTGTCTTTTCATGCAGTTCAAGTTCCTATTTGCACTATTTCTTCCACTAAATGACCAGGTGTGATGCTGTTTATCTCTACTGTGCCACAGGATGGTTCAGACTTCTGGATGAGAGTTTAAAAAGTCATTACCCAGTAGCCAGTACACACTTGTGTCTCTATTCCAAAGCTTTGAGCTGCACTGAAGTTTGAAGTACTCTCATCAAATCTAGCCCTTATTTTTCTGTTAGCACACAAACTAGCCTCTCTCCAGAACTCTTACAGTTTTTTCTGGGCTTTCTCACCTCAGTCCTTCATCTTCTGATCAGTGCCTTCATACTTCCCCAAACTCATTGTGCTCTACCAGTCTCCACAGTGTCTCAGCTCCTCATCGGTTGGAGGCTCTCAGCATTCACAGCAGTAGTTCACAGAATCATGTAACATTAGGGACTGGAAGAGACCTCAAAAGATCATCCACTTCAATCCCCCAGCCACAGCAGGATACATGGATTAAGTCACACAGGAACATGCCCATGCAGGTTTTAAACATCTCCAGAGAAGGAGACTCCACAACCTCCCTAGGCAGCCCCTTCCAGTGCTTGGTCACCCTCACTGGGAAGAGGTTCCTTCTTATATTGATGTGGAACCTCTTCTGTTCCAGCTCACACCCGTTGCCCTTTCTCCTATCATTAGATGACACTGAGAAGAGCCTGGCTCCATCCTCCTGACACCCGTTCTTTACATTTTTATAAACATTAATGATGTTGTTAAGGTATTGTGCGAGGCATTATATCATGAATCCACAAAGCGAGTTTGTTGATTTAGAAGGTTTTACTGATTAATTAGAATCTTTCAAATCAAGGTGCAAAAAAATGTGGATAAAAAAGTCTCTTTTCTATAAATGAGAAACTGATAAAGACTGAGCAATGTAATTCCAAAATTCTGAGGGTGAGGGTGTTTAATTTGGAAACTACACACAGTAAATGCTGTGAAAAACAGTACCTGCAGGTTTCAAGCATAGCACCAGCTGCTATCGGAGGACACACCTATATTTGCCACAACACTTACTACTTTTTATGAGATGCAATAAATGAGGGCTAGGATTGATGTCAAATTGTTTTTAATGCCATTTACTGTGCTAGCCAGCCAACCATCAATCCTGTTTTTAATATGCTGGCTCATTCCTGTGATTACTGACAAATAGAAAGTAGTACATTTTTTAAAAGCATAAGCAAACCTTGTGATTTACTGTCCAGTGCCAGTATGAGCCATCTGTTGCTATGCACGGTGTGTCAGTGAAGCTGGCTGCATGAAATATTGCTCAGATGTAGCTGACAATTACTTACAAGTGTGACTGGGAGATCTCATGTGCTGTTGTGATACCCTAAGCTCAGAGAACATGGATTTTCATTGAGGTGAAGATCCTGGAAATGTGATGGACAGAAAGCACATCCAGGTTTGCAAGTCTAAAAGGCTGATGGGCATGAGCCACCAGTGTGCAATTGTTGCCCAGAAGGCCAATCACATTCTGGGTTGCATCAAAAGAACTGTGGCCAGCAGATCAAGAGAGGTGATTCTGCCCCTCTACTCTGCCCTGCTGAGACTTTACCTGGGGTATTGTGTCCAGTTCTGGAGCCCCCAGCACAAGAAGGATATAGACAGACTGGAGCACGTCCAGAGAGGGCCACTAAAATGACCAGGGGAGTGGAGCATCTCTCCTATGAGGACAGGCTGAGAGAGCTGGGGCTGTTCAGCCTGGAGAAAAGGCAGTGTTGGGGAGACCTTTTGACCTTCCAGTTCCTGAGTGGGGCCTGTATGAAGGCAGGAGAAGGTCTTTCCATGAGGCTTTCTATGGATAAGACAAGGAGCAATGGGTTCAAGCTGGGGAAGGACAGGTTTAGGCTGGATATTAGAAAAAAGTTCTTCAATGTGAGGGTGGTTGGTCACTGGAATAGACTGCCTGGGGAGGTGGTGGGGGCCACATCCCTGTAGTCACTTAAGGTCGGGCTTGTTGAGCCTCTGAGCAACCTCACCTAGGGAGATTGAACTAGATGACCTCTAGAGGTCCCTTCCAGCCTAGAGCATTCAATGATTCTATGATGCACATCTAGCTAGCATTTTGTGGTTTGTATTTCCCAGGCTTTGAGCTTCTGCTACTTGGGTATATTATACCAGATTTTTAAACCTTCATACCCAAGTATGTGCTAGAAAGTGTATTTTAAGCAGAGATACTTAACGGTGCCTTTAAGTTTTGGACTTCCAAACAGAAACAGCACTGATTTCAACACGACATGAAGCAGTCGTAGCAGCTTTCAATCATACATGGGAAAGGGTGCAGATGCTGGAGCCGGGTGTTTGTATTGCAAGGTAGCCATCAGGATGTATCTGCTGCATTTTTTTGTCAGACAGTTCACAGAATTACAGAGTTACTGAGGCTGGAAAAGACCTCTGAGCTCATCCAGCCCAGCCCATAAACTAACATCACCATATCAGTCAGACTAAGGCACTAAGCGCCACATCCAGCCTTTCCCTGAACACCTTCAGGGATGGAGCTCTTCTGCTGGCAGTCCATTCCAGTATTTTGTTGTTTGAAACTGAAAAAATATGATCACACGAGTGGGCTGTATAACCTGGGTCTGTCCTTCTCAGTATAAACTCAGAGCTGTTAGGGTTCAGGTCTGGCTTGTTGGGTTTTTCCTTCCTGTGCCTTTCTGTCTTCCCTCGGTTATTTTAGGTCACTCTGCTGAGTTCATTCAAGCTGGGAAAGAAGTCAGGTACTCATTTTTCCCACCTTCTGGATGTGTGCTTAGATTATTATGCAAAGCAAAGGTTACCAAAGCCCTTCCTTGCACCAGCAGACTTCTTTAAAAGCGAAAGGATGAATCCTGCTAATTAAGACATCTAACAGGAAGAATGCCGGTGTTCTAGGACCTGCAAGACACTTTACTGTTCTAACAGATAGGTTACTATCCACTGCTAATAGCAGTATCTTTGTCTCAGTGCTTTCTCTCATACCACATACATTAGATTGTCTTCCAGATACCACTTTTGACATTCAGACATTGATCTCCATTCACCCATGCCAAAAAGAGTTTGCTTCATGGCTCTTGCCTTTGTTATTATCATGATGAATTTGAAGCAGCACTAGGCACCAGTTCAACCTCAAAACTTGTGTGATAGGTAAATCAGGTTTAAAGTTAAGGGGAAATGTCTTCAATTCATTTTTATCTCGCTTGGAATACCATGATGTGGGTGCAACTTTTGGTAGTGCTGGCTCTTGCCTGAATGCTAATTTTTCTTAAAATAAATATGAAACTAGTCTATTATATCACCAGTGGCCAGCAGATCAAGAGAGGTGATTCTGCCCTTCTGCTCTGCCCTGCTGAGACTTTACCTGGGTATTGTGTCCAGTTCTGGAGCCTCCAGCACAAGAAGGATGTAGACAGACTGGAGCATGTCCAGAGCGGGCCACTAAAATGATCAGGGGAGTGGAGCATCTCTCCTATGAGGACAGGCTGAGAGAGTTGGAGCTGTTCAGCCTGGAGAAAAGGCAGCATTGTGGAGACCTTCTTTTGACCTTCCAGTACCTGAGGGAGGCCTGTGTGAAGGCAGGGGAAGGTCTTTCCGAGAGGGTTTGTATGGATAGGAAAAGGTGCAATGGGTTCAAGCTGGGGAAGATATGCTTAGGCTAGATATTGGAAAATTTCTTCAATGTGAGGGTGGTTGATGGCTGGAAAGGGCTGCCCAGGGAGGTGGTGGGGGCCCCATCCCTGGTGTCATTTAAGGTCAGGCTTGCTGAGGCTCTGAACAACCTGACCTAGGTAGAGTTGTCCCTGTGTAGGGCAGTTGGACTAGATGACCTCTAGAGCTCCTTTCCAGCATAGAACATTCTATGATTCTATGATTTTGAAAGAATCTCTTTACTCTTTTATTTTTGAATAATATTAATAAAACTAATTTTACAGTGAAAGTATTTAATCAAGTTATATGATCACCAGTCCTTCTCTTGTGGGCTTTAATTTTTCTACTGTATTGTTTTCCTCAGGAAAAGCACAGAGAAGCTCCGTAAAATTTAATAATATCTTTGATTCACAATGAAATAGGATTTATGGAATTCTAGCTTATACCTGTGTGTTCTTCTTTCCTGTGCTTTTGTGATAAGCACCTTGTGATGCAAATTTCTGAACGAAATTATCAAGTCTATAACATCATTGACCCAGATCACATGCTGTACTTTCTCATTACAATTAATCCCTTCTTCAAATTGGTTGTAGATGTCCTGTAAAGTTCTGTATGCAGCAATGTGTGCACATGTGCTACAGCACAGACAGTGCTGTGAATAATGCGGGGGGTGGGGGGGAAAAATCAGTGTTTACTCGGGTTTAAGAATAGCAAAATCTGAGCCGAGGAGCTCCCTGTGTCTGAAATGCCTGCAAATCTCTCCACATATGCAGGACTGCAAGGCAGGACTTGAATAGTCCCCCATGCTGTACAGGCCTTATGAATGGCAGGTTTTGATAGAGGTTTCTGCCTTGTAACTTCCAAATTGTGCAGCCAGTGTATTCTGACATCAGTTTCTTAACTACACGGTGCAACGTTAGAACTTAGCTCTACAAAACATGGTCTGATTGTTCTTCGGTCTCACAGAGTGTGGTAATAAATACACATCGTTTAGAAATCAGATCTCGGTAACAGTCTGGATGTATAATGACATGTGTTGCAAAGGATCTCAAAGAACCTATAGACGATGCAAATACTTTTGTTGTGCTGCTGTCACACAGGCATCCCTGTTGGAGACGGCATCCTGCCAGCATATAGAATTAACTGCTCAGGGAGGAGAAACATTGCTTTAGATTATTCTCTTAGGAAGAGAAGCATAAGATCTTCATAGTCTGTGGAGGGTAATAGATTCCCATTTATAATGGTCCCAACTGAAAATAATTGGAAGAGTACCCAGTGAATCTTCTTTGAAAGGTTTAGTTAACTTACGTTATGTGTGAGCTTCCGATTCTTGGGGAATGATGAGAGTATTTTCAAGGTGCAAAGACACCTGTTTTGTCCTTTATCTGCAGTCAGAAACTCCATACCACACTGCAATGAAAATAATTGGTATGAAAACAAACTTACTCTGAATAAATAAACAAATCCCTCGCTCTGTGTTTGCGTAAACATACTAATGATGATAGTGCCAGGTAGGACAACATAAGCCGTGTAGAATTCGTAGGCTAAACCAATAGGTTATTAGCATTATTAAAATGTTAACATAACTGAATCACAGAACATTAGGGATAGGGAGAGACCTTGCAAGATCATCTAGTCCAATCTCCCTGCTACAGCAGGATCCCCTAGGTCCAGTTGTACAGGAACATGGCCAGGAGGGTTTTAAACATCTCCAGAGAAGGAGACTCCACAGCCCCCCTGGGCAGCCCCTTCCAGTGCTCTGTCACCCTTACTGGGAAGAAGTTCCTTCTCAGATTGATGTGGAACCTTCTCTGTTCCAGCTCACACCCATTGCCCCTTGTCCTATCATTGGATGCTGCTGAGCAGAGCCTGGCTTCATGCTCCTGACTGCTGCCCTTTCCATGTTTATCAACAATAATAGGGTCACCCCTCAGTGTCCTTTTTTCCAAGCTCAAGACACCCAGCTCCCTCAGCCTTTCCTCATAATAGAGATGTTCCGCTCCATCATCTTTGTGGCTCTGCGCTGGACTCCCTCCAGCAGTTCCTTGTCCTTCTGGAACTGAGGGGCCCAGAACTGGACAGAGTATTCCAGATGTGGTCTCACCAGGGCAGAGAAGAGGGAGAGGAGATCCTCTCACCATCTACTAACTATCCCTGCTTCTGATCCACCCCAGGACGCCATTAACCTTCTTAGCCACCAGGGTCCATTGCTGGCTCCTGGCCATCTTGCTGTTCACCAGGACCCCCATGTCCCTTTCTCCTACACTGCTCTCCAACAGGTCAGTCCTCAACCTATACTGCTCCCTGGAGTTGTTATTGTCCAGATGCCACGCTCTACACTTACCCTTGTTATACGTCATTAAATTTCTCCCCACCCAGTTCTCCAGCCTGTCCAGGTCTCACTGAATGGCAGCACAGCCTGCTGGGGTGTTGGCTACTCCCAGCTTTGTCTCACCAGTAGACTTGCTGACAGTACTCTCTAATCCCTCATCCAAGTCATTAATGAATATATGGAATAGGACTGGTCCCAGTACTGACCCTTGGGTGACTCCACTAGACACAGGCCTCCAACTAGACTCTGCCCCATTGACCACTACTCTCTGGCTTCTATCCTGCAGCCAGTTCATGATCCACCTCACTACTCCATCGTCCAGAACACGCTGCCTCAGTTTGGCTGCAAGGATGCTGTGGGAGATTGTGTCAAAGACAGACCACAGTCACTGTCCGTGACCTTCAGTAGATATATATTTTATAGTAACCATGTACAGGTAACCACAGATAAGAAATGGTTGTTCTCAGTTTCTAGGCTTCTGCCAAAAATGCAATTAGGATTCTTGTAGCATAGCTCTGAAAGGTCGTACATACTTTATAAACTCAAATTTATTCAAGACTAGAATCATGTAGGAAACCAGAAGTGTATTGTAGACAGCTTCATGGCAATCTCTTGAAGGAACACTAAATCCAATCATACAGAACGCAGAATTGTTTGTAATTCCTGAAACACGCACTTCTCATGGACGCATAGTATTTGTTCCATTAATTATGCGTTCTGTAACATTCTGTGGTAATAAGTTATGACTGCAAAGCTTTTACACAGATTAATTCAGAAGCACCAGAAGAAATACCCCTTCCAAAAATATGCAATTCTTGGAAGCAATCAAGTTTGCCTTTTAGGCATTGAACTAAAAATAAATCTTATGGTAGCAATGTAGCTTGGTGATATCCCCATTGGGAATGTTAATGTTTGTTGGGGAGAGAAATACGTGAGGAGGTTGATTTTTTTGGTTAACACTCAAAGGCAGTTTATTTTCAAGAAATTATAATTTAGTGTAATCGTATTTGAATTAGTTCTCAGATAATACCAATTCCTTTGGGTAAGAAACCCTGTTGTTGTCACAGAGTAGGAATTGTAAAACTGTTTTATAGGCAATACATTAACACACCTGTTAGCATTACCGAATGAGAGAATTGAGAGGGTCCGGCACAGAGCCACAAAGAAGATGAAGGGAGTGGAGCATCTCCCTGACAAGGAAATGCTGAGAAAGCTGGGTCTCTTGAGCTTGGAAAAAAAGAGACTGAGGAGTGACCCCATAATACTTACAAATATGAAAGGGCATGTGTCAGGAGGACAGAACCAGGCTCTGCTCAGTGGCATCCTATGATGGGACAAGGAGCAACTAGTATAAGCTAGAACAGAGGAGGTTCTACATCAATCTGAGAAGGACCTTCTTCCCAGTGAGGGTGACAGAGCACTGGAACAGGATGCCCTGGAGGACTGTGGAGTCTCCTTCTCTGGAGACATTTAAAACTCACCTGGCCATGTTCCTGTGCAACTGGATCTAGAGGATCCTGCTTTAGCAGAGGGATTGGACTGGTTGATCTTTTGAGATCCCTTCTAATCCCTAACATTCTGTGAGTCTGTGAATGAAAACATACACTCACCAAGTAATTGATAGTGTAAAATGAAATTGTAATCTATGTTAAACTCCTTGGCTTCAGTTTTCTGTCCCCTTCCAGATGGTTTAGAATGTTGAATCACTCACCAAATTACGTTTACAACAGTTTATTTTCTCACCAGTAGAAAGAATAATTAAGTACCGTGGTTAAGAGTTTTGTATGAACCTGAAATAGGATTAAAAGTAGCACACGTTCCCTTAGTTAAGATCAAAACATTGCATGATATCAATTTTTGATACTTCTTGCATTTCTGTAACTTACCTAATAGATTGTATTTTTATATCGTTCGAGGCTGTAGCTGTATCCAGAAACTGAGAAGCACTTTAGATGCTGCTCGTACTGCCATAAAGAGCAGCTTAATGAAGGGCAACCTCAACCTTCATAGCTCTTCAGCTACGTGGCCTGTGGACATTCGACCAAACAGTTCATATCCCAACAAAGAGAATTCAATCATTTATAAATTACGTGTTTAAAAATGCACTGGTCTCTCTGCTCTGTTGCGTGTGGGTCATGGCACAGAATCTGATGGCAGTGCAGCATGCTATCTTGCCATGAGGTCTAACACAGGTCATTCCAATCCTGTGTTTCTTGTACACTTTGAGAGTTACACGTTTTTATGGCTCATAGCTCTTGGAATGTAGTTTCCTTTTTTAAAACTGACACTGGGTAATAGGAACGAAACACTCTCTGCTTAGCTACAGACAGTTATTTAGGGGCTGAAGAAAGAGCAGGACCTGTTGGATGCAGTTGTAGGCTTTGCATAACTCCTTGGCCACCAGCCATCTGAAAACGGGTTATCACATTCATACTTCCAAACATACTCCTTCTGTTCCTCAGTTTCCTAACGTTGTCTAAAATGTACGTGAAACCCATTGCCTGTACCCACTCGCTAGTTGGTTTCATGCTAAGAACATGACACAGTTGTGTCAGTAAGACACAATTAGTAACGTGGACGAGTACAAAGAGAATCGCTCTCCATTTGGAACAAGTCAACTAAAGAAAACACAAAATGCTTAGCTGGCTCTCGGCGTAAATTCACTCAACATGAACAAGAGCACAGACCTGTTCTGAAGGGTATGGAAAGTTGCCCGCAGAAGGAAAGAGATTGGAGAGAAGTCTGTAAAAGAACACAGCAGAAAGATGTGTTCTTGCAGTTCTGTAAGTCCAGGAGGGCTTTTTGTATTTATTTTTTTGCAACTGAATGATTTTAATTTCCCCTCAGATGAGGACAGAAACTTCAAAACAGCAGGTTAATCCCTCTTACCTTCACGAGCAGCCAAGCAAACAGACCGGTGTCGGCAAGGCCAAGTGTAAAACTGTAATTGGCGAGATTAACGTTGTCTTTCCTGTTTGCTTTGAACTTGAACTCCGTGTTTCTCTTCCAGGTACGTTTGTGTGGATAAGTGTAAGGGTGCGGTTATTAATTCACTTGTTTGTTTGTTGTTAACAGCTTCTGTCCAAGGCCCCTGGGAGAGGGCGATCTCGCCTAACAAAGTGCCGTATTACATCAAGTGAGTATGAGCAGCCCTTCGCTCCAGCTGCTGCCGTTTGTCATTTCAGAGGATGGTAATTTTCTTAGATTATCATGAACTGCTCCTGTGGTGTCTGAATGGGAAGGACAGAAAGGAGTAAAGCGTGCAGTATATTTCACAGGAGTGTGCTAGTTATTTAAAAATACAGAAGGACGCACCGATACCTAAGACACTTGGGTTTATGCTACTGTAAATCACCTGCAAACTCAGTAAAGCTTTGGGGTATTTGGATTATAGTTTAAGAAAAAGAACGTGTACGGCAGCTCTTGCAAAGCAGCAAACAGTAAAGCTGAAGGGCAGTTGTGGCTGTGACACACACGCTGTATTTTTTTAACCTGGCAGCGTACGTATTTTACACTGCGAATGCCTTCGGGGACAGTACTTGGTAAAGTTTGTAACTGGAGAGTGACAAGGGACAAATGACTCCCTACAGGCTGTTTTTTTAAAGCTTATACCAACCTCGAGCTGCTTTGCTTTGTGAGATGTGTGTGCTTAGGAAACAAGAAGGAAATTTTTAAAATCAACCGTTTGAAAACACCTGCTGCTGGAGCCTTAAACAGAGGCACCACTCGGCAAGTCAGAGAACCGTCTTTGCCTTCTCTTTAGTTTTCTTACCTGTAATACGTGCATTGACCTGTTTATATACAACGTCTGAAAGAAGCAGGAGATGGAATACCTGTGTGCAAGTGCAAGTAGTACTATGCTGTAGTGCAAGTAGGTTAAACAGGGGCGATGTTTAATACACATATTCATGTTGTTCCTCCTTATAGTCCCAAAACACTTTGGCAAACCCAGTGTCACTGAAACCATCTGATTGTAAACAGTTCTTGCAGTTGGTGCAGCAATCTCAGAACAAAAACTGAAGATACACGTGAAGGTCTGTAGCACAATCCGGAGGTGCAGTTATACCTGGATAAGTTGGTTTACTGGGAGTTAAGTTTGTCATTTCTTCCAGTGTTTGTGTTAGACTGAGTCATGAAGCAGTCTCTAGGATGCTAGAAAACTCTATCAAGGAGAAGGGGCGATCTACAGGCCACAAATACTGGAAAGCCAAGTTGATGCTCTGGCAGGTAGGGTTAGTTTATAGCACTTCTGCGAAGAAAAAGATTCTTCTTTTCTCTTTGCCATAGC
Source organism: Phoeniculus purpureus (assembly GCA_028565055.1). Classification (NCBI taxonomy): domain Eukaryota; kingdom Metazoa; phylum Chordata; class Aves; order Bucerotiformes; family Phoeniculidae; genus Phoeniculus; species Phoeniculus purpureus. The sequence goes on from JAOXOE010029615.1 coordinate 11,275, forward strand.
AGGACTTTCCATCATGGGGAGAGATGCCTTGACAGTTGTTAATGCAGGCACAGGATTAATTTCCTGCTGTGCTTCCCACCTCCCTCTGTGCTGCTCATGTGCAGCAACCATGGTTAACAGTTGACTCTGTGCTAAAATGGCCGGTGGTTGTCTTGTTTGGTCTGTGTTACTGGTCCAACGACTATATTTGTTCTATTTTGGTCTGTCTTAGAAAACACCTTAATAGGCATAAAGAGTTGTAGCGTTACTGGTTTAATTAGTCTAAAGTCACCCACATTTTTCAAAGACAAACTTGATGTCCTTGAGATGTAAAACAAACCAGGCAAGTTTTAATGATTCTTAGCGAGCTGTTCCCTTCTCCATCTGTCCTCAGCCACTTTTCTTTCCATTCACTCTCATTACTCATTGCACATTTACACATCAGGAGTTCACCGCGCCGTTTTGGCATCTTAACTTAGTGCTTTTTTTTTACTTTCCTGTTAGTTGTGAATTCTCTGAAAGAGCTTCTAAGGTCACTGTTTAGCTACAGATAGCATTCCCTTCATGTTCTCATAATCTTCTTTCGCTGAATTAGAATATTGGCGTTAGACTCCCTTTATGAACCAGGTGTTCTATGTTTTACTGGTTTTCGTGTCATCATGTTTATTTCTTTGAAGCTTGACTGTTTTGTCATCACTTTCACACTTGCAATGACGTAGCATTTGATAAATCCATAAATCAGGCAGTACCAAGTGCCTGACCTTCAGCAGTAATGTTTTCTTTCTGCCTTTTTCCCGGTTACAATTTCATTTTTATGTAGTTGATTAAACTGCAGCATCTGTTTGCCTCTAAAGCTGTCACTTCAGTGAGTCTCGAGTTTGTTCACACCAGTATTACCTTTTTTTAAAATTGTATTGGTGGAAGCATCATTGCCATGGAAAACACAAATATTGGCAGTGTAGAACCAGCACGTGGGCCTTGCTGCCTGGGCACTGAGCTCCTGTCCACCGCCCAAGGTGCTGCTGAGTTAAACAACACTCCCTTTTGCCTCTGGCTTTTAAAACATGTAAAATACATATTCAGAAACACATTTTATTCAGCCTTCTTCATAGTGATCTTTTTTCTCCCTTGATATATTCCTTGTTTTCTAGGTTTTATTAGATTAAAAAAGGAGAGGAACATAAATAAAAATACTTTAGTTGGTTCTGTTCCATGAAGATCTACTAAGCTCATAAGGGATTTAGAGAACAAGTTGTATGAGGAGAGGCTGAGGGAACAGGGCAGGTTGAGTTTGCAGAAGAAGCTGCTGAGGGGAGACCTAATTGCCCTCTACAACCACCTGAAAGGATGTCGTAGAGAGGTGGGTGTTGGCCTCTTCTCCTTAGTAACTAATCACAGAATCACTCTGGTTGGAAAAGACCCCTGGGATCTTCAAGTCTAACCATCTACCCTACCTTACAAGTTCACCCCTAAACCATATCCCTCAACACCTCATGCAAACAATCTTTAAACACATCCAGGGATGGTAACTCAACCACCTCCCTGGGAAGCCTAGTCCTGTGCTTGACCACCCTTTCTCTGAAAAAATTTTGCCTAATATCAAGTCTAAAAAACTAAAGTGCCCCAGCTCTTTCAGTCTTTGCTCATAAGATTTATTCTCCAGGCCCTTCACCAGCTTAGTTGCCCTCCTCTGCACCGGCTCCAGCACCTCCACATCTCTCTTGCACTGAGGTGTCCAATACTGGATGTAATACTCAAGATGTGACCTCACCAGATCTAATGACAGAACCAGGGAGAATGGTCTGAAGTTGAGGCAGGGGAGGTTTACATTGGATATTAGGAAAAATTCTTAAGAGAAAGAGTGGTGAGGCACTGGAACAGCCTTCCCAGGGAGGTGGTTGAGTCACCATCCCTGGAAGTATTTAAGAAAGGTGTAGATGTGGTGCTTCATGCCCTGCTATAGTGGCAGGCACGTAGGGGTTATCTTGTGTTAATTGATCTATCAGGTATTTAGGTACTCAAGTATTTAGGTTTGTTGTTGTTGTGGGTATGGTTGGACTCGGTGGTCTAGGAGATCTTTTCCAACCATGATTATCTTGTGGTTCTGTGACCTTCTTTCTACTCTTGCTGGAGTGCAACCCAGAAGATGGGAAGGATTAAGCAGACATGGATATGTCTATATTCTGGAATACTCATTAAAATGTCTAAATTTAAGTTTTTAGTAGACAAAACTTGTAGATTACTGTGCCCCTGAAATCTGAAAATCAAATGGAAGAAATACGCAGCAGGAAGGCTACTGAACGTGTGTGAAAAGGTTAAAACTAGCTGTCCAATTTTAATAACGACAGATAGCGAAGGTTGAGAGGCTATAGCTTTTAGTGTTGTGATTCAGGTTAGATGGTATCTCAAAAGAGCTCACCTTACGATGAAGGGGATCTCGTGTGCGTGCATACACGTGTACATTCATGCCCTCCGATCGATCAAACAGACTGAAGAGCAGCTCCAAAGCAGTGTTTGACAGCAAAATCAGATCTCTGCTTTGGAATTAGCAACGCCAGAAGAACCGTTCAGTCACGCTGCACAACTCAATTCCTCTCCAGTATCTGTCCACCTGGGCACAAGGGGACGTTAAGCAGCTGTACTGTGAATCGCGTTTACATCTCTCTCTGTTTGGCTTATTCTGCACTCGGACAGTGTGTCCATAACTCAGTGCTATGGATCTCTGTGGCCTTGGAGCGAGGAGGAGGAGCTGGGTCAAAGTCTGCAGCATACTTTATTCACTAGTCCTGACATCATGATGTTTTGAAATGTAGTAGATCCAACTTCTGTATTTGGACTAATCTTTGCCGTTATGCCTCCCCTGTGTAACTGACTTCCCTGATAGCAGTGTGTAACGGGTTGAAACTAAGAAACTGCTTTGCTCCCAGGTTTTAAGGGGAAAGGAAACCAAAGCAGTCAGGTC
>JAOXOE010029616.1:0-14212 GCA_028565055.1 Phoeniculus purpureus
CCAGACTGAACAGCCCCAACTCTCTCAGTCTGTCCTCATAGGAGAGGTGCTCCAGGCCACTGATTATCCTCGTGGCCCTCCTCTGGACACACTCCAGCATGTCCACACCCTTCTTGTAATAAGGGCTCCAGAACTGGACGCAGTACTCCAGGTGGGGTCTCACCACAGCTGAGTAGATGGGGAGAATCACCTCCCTCGACCTGCTGGCCACAGTTCTGACGCAACCCAGGATCCAGTTTGCCTTCTAAGCCACAAGCGCACACCGCTGGCTCGTGTTAAGCTTTTCATCCACACTTTACTGTACAGCCAAGTGTAACTGTGCCACTGCAGTACATGATAATCATTTGCTGACAAGACACCATTAATGCAGCTAATACGTGTGATCTCACTTATGGGGAGTCCCTTCAGCACATGGTTGTGAACACAGCTACTCTACTAAAAAGCCCAAGCCAGCAAGTAAATAGAAAATAGCATAGGTATCTAGTACCTCCATTAGCACTCTTACCCTTTCCATTATCTGTTAACATAGTATGATCTAAAGAGAGTGCATATAGACATGAGAAGACAAGGGAGAAGACCATGGGCACAAGTATTAATTAATTATCTTAGGCTGCATGTAATCTTACTGAACAGAGGCGTTCTTCTTGGTGCAAAAATTGTGCTATGTCCTCTGCTGTAGTGCCGAGCATTCCCTGGTCCTGGAGATACTGTATACCTCTCTTTGTTTTTTTATTAAACCTATTGAGATAAAACATGGGGAAATTAAGACATACAACTGAAAAATGTCAGAGCATATAGAATTTTTCCTTTTAGAGAGCTCTTCTAGCAGGCAAGATACTATGCTGCAAGTCTGTCTTTTTATCTAATTAGAAAAAACAGAATGTGCCTCAAATGTTAACTGTATCACACAACTCCATCTCCTAAGGTACATTTGAGTGCCAGTAAGCTGGAGTTACTACTGGAAAATCCAAATAAAAAGTCCCCCAGTTGGAATACTAAAAATTATATTATTTTTATGAAACCTTAAAACTGCTGCTGTTCAAGACCTCTTCACAAAGACCCCCAAATTAATTAAAAAGAAGTAAAGTCTATCTGGACAACGATTTAATTCTCCAAACTATACTTCAACAAAAAGTAGTTTAAGGACTGTAAGCCTGTAACTTTTTCTGTAGGTATGCATGCACTTTCTTTTCTCATGCAGTTGAAATAGCAGAAAGGAAAGCTGTGAAACCAGCCTCCACTCCACCCAAGATTTTATGGATTCCTCTTAGCTACAGTAGCCTCCAGCAGTGGTTTTTGAAAACAGCAGCTGAAAGTCTTCAGCATTAAAATCAATTTTGAGGTGTCCCTGCGGAGGACAAAATGGTTATATGGGGTTTTTTTACTAGTGAACCCTTATTTCCTGTTCTATTGGACTTACAGTTCTATCCCATGTTCAATTATTTCCTTTTGTTGCTTGATGACTTCAAATTGCTCAGGATCATCTGGGACAGCAGTCTGGGTGCCAACACTTCCAACTCCTGATGACACAGTGGAGTCCAAGGAACTGACACTGCTCCGTCTCCCTGCACTGTCAAAGCATTTACCTTCAGCCATTTCCTGTTCAGATAGTTTATAGGAACCTATTTATAAACAGAGTGGGACTTCAGTTATCCTCTTCAGTTAGAGACCTTTATAATTAAGTTTTCAGTAGACATTCACGAGTCAATACTCTTATCACATAGACTTTTTGGCAGTCAACACTACATGAAGATGCTGTATTGATGCAATTCTAAAATAACCCAAAAGAGCTGCAGCAGCAGCTCTGGAGAAATTCTTGCACTTCATATCAGTAACTGCTAGATTTGTCACATCTTGTTCTAAGTAAACCAGTGCTTGTAATGTAGACAAGAGCCTAGCTAAAACTCTTCAACCAAATCTGGTCGTTTGAACCAGACACCTGGAAAGTCCACTACTGCGACAGCACTAACAATGGTTTAAAATGTCATTGTATAAACAAGTCTTTATGTAAAAACCTACCACCCACTTCTGAACACTGAATAATCAGAAGGACAAACTTATTCCACATATTAGTCTTTCCATAAGGAAATAATCTTACCCAAGCTAGCCTGATGATTTGGGTTCACATAAAGGTCTTTGCTCCACTCCACCATACATTTTAAAATAGAAACCAAACATTCGAGTCCTTTTTTCCTGAGGCTTAACTCCTAGAAATGACAAAAAGCCCAAATCAATAATTACATACATTCAAGTTTTCAGGAAGCACTACAGCAATTAATTCAAATCTTGGCAAGTTTGTCAGTTAGAGGGAAATCTACTGGTTACACAAAGTTTCTGACCCTTGACTATTTAAGGCTGGGTACACCTGGCCCAAAAGCAGCCATAATCAGACTAACACAGTGCAGCTGCTTAAAGCAGACGGTCTCTTGACAGCTACTGAGTACAACCAAAGGGCACTATGCATCAAATGCAGCCCATGTATGAATTATGACCATCCTTTAAGCCACTAATGTCACAAAAAAACCCCACAAACCCACAGAAAGTTAGGGGTTGAAAGTGACCTCAAAAAAATCATATAGTCCAATCCCCCTGCCAGAGCAGGATCACCTACAGTAGGTCACAAATGAACGTGTCCAGGTGGGTTTTGAATGTCTCTGGAGCAGAAGACTCCCCAGCCTCTCTGGGCAGTCTGTTCCAGTGCTCTGTCACCCTTACAGTTAGGAAGTTTTTTGTATGTTTATGTGGAACCTAGTGTCACATCTCTCCACAAGCAAGGTAAGTGTCTTACTCCCTCAGCTGTACAGTACACAGTTCTATTCAAAAGCTGAAATGAAGTAGAAACCAGTTTTCACTTCCATTTTCTGGTCAAAGGACCATGATGGTGGGAAAAAAAAAAAAATAAAACTCAGTCAAGTACCAGTACAATTCTAATTGAAGGTGTGAGGTATCCGCAAGTTCCAATACCAACACTGGCACCAAGTAGCTTTTAGCCCTGAAAGCCACTAGGCTGGGCTAGCAAAGCAGTGCTGAGGGCAAAGATACGTCAGAAACAACACCTCTTGCTGAACACAGTTTATACTCCACTCCCACTCCAAGGGCTGGGAAAGGATAGATTTAAAAAAATAAAATACTTGTAACAGAGACATGGAACAAAAAGGAAACACAAGATGAAGCTACTTCTGGTTAATAAGAGCCAGAAGGAAAGTCATTTGAGTAAGGCAGAGTGAGATTCATTTGCTTGTCTTTCCCACAGCAACCCAACAAAAATGCCCAGAACAAGCTTAGTGTTGCAACACAAATATGCGGGAAAAATCAGCAGCATCCAGCTGCAAATTAGCTAATAAAAGTAAGCAACATAAGTACATTACAGACAACAGAAACTACTAGAAATACTGGTAACGATGCAGAGACAGCATTATTTACAAAAACCCTGTACCTTCTATCTATAGCTGTTTCTTACCTGTAAAGGTGTCATTCCCAACTCGTGTCCACTTCGTCCCTGGGCGATTTTGGACAGATCATTTACAAGGCGTTCAAATATATTAGCAGCATTTAAATCACAGTCATAGTTAACATAAATATCCACTACACACTGGGCATCTTGAAAATAAAAAGAAAGCACAAGTATTAGGATTTGTGAGAAAAGCATTTTAATAAAGAATCACCCAGTTGGAGCAGGCAGTGGGTTGAATCCAGACATTTAACCCAAGCAACACAGAATCAAATTCAGTTTCTTAATTAAACATAAGTGGCACTCGTCTTCAAAGTAATTTTCAACTGCTGCCAGGGGAAATGACTTTTCCACAAGAATGGAAGTACCTGCACAAATTCTAGTTAAAGTCTGAATCACCATCCATTTGTGTTCAAAGGAGCTTGAAGAAGTCTCTAGAATATTCAGGAATATCTCTTTGAAGAACACCTGCAAAATAATGAGGTAAAGAACTGCATGAGTTGGAACTTACTAGAACCACGTGAAACGTACAAATCCATTCCTTCTAGTAATTTCTCTGCAAGAGTATCATCTCATGCACAGTAGAGTTTGCATAGAGGAGTAAATCATTGGTTCTGTAAGCAAACAAAGCTAAAACAGTAACTTTTAAGTGCCAGCTGTCATTTAACCACTGCATTATTTCTGAGAACTAGAGCATTGTACTAAAGACACACAAAAGTCTCTCACCTCAATCTGCATTTTCAAGTGGGTCTTAAAATTTGATAGCAGTGTGAGAAATATGGCAAGAGAAAGCTCAAATACATCAGGAACAGAAGAGACTCCATTTTTAGATAATGCTACGCAAAGGTATTGCTTGATTGCATTGATGAACATTTCATGTGTCCTGAAAACTGGACCAGCATTCTGCAGTACCGAGAGAAGCAGCTGAAGAGATACTATCTTAGAACGCAACTCATGGGATCTAGAAAAAAAGTCAACATTAAATGTTTTTCTGATGGATTTTTGATACATGCTTGTATTCAACATAACCACTTCCATGTCAAGAATCACGAATGGCCAGGGTTGGAAGGGTCCATAAAGATCATCTAGTTCCAATCCCCCTGCATAGACAGGGACCCCTTTACTAGATCAGGTTACTCAGGGCCCCATCCAACCTGGCCTTCAAGACTTCCAGAGATGATGCAGTCACAACTTCCTTGGGCAACCTGTTCCAGCACCTCAACACCCTCCCACGAAAAAGTTTGTTCCTCATGTCCAACCTCAATCTCTCCTCTTCAGTCTTTAACCCTTTCCCCTTGTCCTCTTGCTATGTACCCAAAAGATTTTAATGTAATTAATTTCAAGGTGGGGGGAACAGAAGGACTGTAAATCTGCCTGCAAGTGATTTTGGATATCTATCATCTTAATTTAATCTTTAATTTTTCCAGGAGTATTAACATAATTGACTAGAGTAACAGATGCAACTGTGATGCTACAAAAAAGCTGGGAAGGGACTTTTTAGGGTATCAGGTAGCAACAGGACTAGGGGGAATGGAGCAAAGCTGGAGATGGGTAGATTTATAGACTGGATGTGAGGAGGAAGTTCTTCACCATGAGAGTGGTGAGAGCCTGGAATGGGTTCCCAGGGAGGTGGTTGAGGCCCCATCTCTGGAGGTGTTTATGGCTGGGCTGGATGAGGCTCTGGCCAGCCTGATCTAGGGTTGAATGTCCCTGCCCACGGCAGGGGGGTTGGAACTGGATGATCAGGTGGTCCCTTCCAGCCCTGACTGATTTTATGGTTCTATAGTGACTTACGGTGGGGAAGGTACTTTCATCTTAACGTCTGTGTTGCAGGTGCTTAGAACTTCCAGAAAACAATATGGATGTGTTCCTGTGTTACTTGGTCTGGGTGATCCTGCTCCGGCAGGGGGATTGGACTTTCAAGGTCCCTTCCAATCCCTAATGATTCTATGATCTCTCCTTGGGGAGTAAGGGAAACAAGAAGATGCAGACTAGATGTGTTTTCTAATGGTGCTGGTTTCTCATCCCTCTAAAGGTCGCTCTGCCCACTCAGCAAAGCACATCAGTCTTATAAAACTGACAGTTCCTTTCAAACTGGATTACACAGTAGGAACTGTCTCTTGTCTCTTGTGTTTTTAGACTCAAGTAGGGGAATTTCTCGGGGAAAGCAACAAATTTAACAAAGAAGTGATGTATGCCTACGTAGACCAGCTTGATTTCTGTGGAAAAGACTTCGTCTCCGCTCTGCGAATATTTCTGGAAGGATTTCGTCTGCCAGGTGAAGCGCAGAAGATTGACAGACTAATGGAGAAGTTCGCTGCTAGATACATTGAATGCAACCAACGGTAATTCAAAACACTTGTGTTGAAGTGTGTGAAGAATGGCTATACTGCTTGTGGTTCTTAGGGACAGGGTGTCAGCTCGATCAAGAGATTCTACAGACTTGCACGAGGAGCAGTTCTTGTTGCAAATTTTGGTGCAGGCCCTATTGAGGAGCTAGGCAACATGGAAACTGTCCAAGCAGTACTGCTGCTGCCGGTTTATTGAATCCCAAATACTTGCTAGAAGGACTTACTGGAGAAGGGAAGACTTAAGTCTCTTAACAATTAATATAGGATATAATTTATGTTTTCAAACAAGTAGATCAGTCAAGTGTGAACAATAGGAATAAGATGTAGCAACAGTTAAAATTACATACACATGGTATAAATAGCTAGTAAGATGATTTTGCTTACCCATTAGCCTTTGAACAGAATGTCTGTTAGCTGACATCAAGCAGCCAGCACTGATACCATTTTTAATAAGAAAAACAAGCGCTGACGTTGAGCCAAGCATTCAGACATAATCGCTTCCCATTCCTTAGTCCAGTTGGTGCATCACTAGGCTGATTTTTGTATAATTCTTTATGAAACCCCTGGGTAAAAAAATAAGCTGTTCTCCAGCTTTTGTGGGATTACCCAGAGAAAGATAATGTATATCTCTTTGGGAATCTACTTGAAAATTCCAGTCATTGTTAGTTTTCAACATTCTGAAGAAGATGTTTTTATTTTCCCCTCCTTTTATTTGCATTTTAAAAGACTTGGGGCTTCATGTATTTATGCAGAATAATTTTAGGCTCTGTTAGCTCTTTGGATGAATGCATAACAGTTCTGGGTATTTTTCTTCACCGTAGAAATAAAGGTAATAAATTGAGGATTTAGGGTTCTAAAAATCTTTCTTGTGTTGTTTGTTTCTTTCTTTTCCCTCCCTTAGGCAAACACTGTTTGCTAGTGCTGACACTGCCTATGTCTTGGCATACTCCATTATAATGCTGACTACAGACTTGCACAGTCCACAGGTAAAAATGTAAAATATTAAATTTGTAGAAGTCCTCATTTCCCTGAATTTCCATTCAGAAGCTGATATCCAATTTTGACTCTTTTTTACAGGTAAAAAATAAAATGACAAAGGATCAGTACATTAAAATGAATCGAGGAATCAACGACAGTAAAGATTTGCCAGTAGAGTATTTATCTACCATCTATGAAGAAATAGAAGGAAAGAAAATTGCAATGAAGGAGACAAAAGAATACGCAATTACAACCAAGAGTAGTAAACCAAGTAAGAAGGAACTAGAAATTGGAAAGACCACAGTGCTCTTGAGCTGTTGCAGTAACCTTCAGGATGGCAGAGTGTAGTTCAGACCCCATTTTGGAAACATCTTAATTATCTTTAGAATGGCTAATACAGAGATTTGAAATAAAACTTGCTCAGTTATTACTTCATATTGTTACTTCTGTGACACAAGTGCATCTGGCACCCTGGCAGAGGCACTAGAAACTAGATTTGGGGGTGTGGAGGTTTGATTTGGGATTCATTTTGGTGGCATTTTGGTTTTTTGGAGGGTTTTTTTGGTTATTTTTTTTTTTTTTAAATGGAAGTGTGAGGGAGAAATGGTAGAGTAGCTCCAAGTGTCACTTTGCAAGTTAATTTGTTTATGTGCTAGACAATGGGGTTTTCATTTGGGTTGGTTTATTTTTGTCTCTCTCAGTAGCATGTCACAGTTCAAAGGCTGGTAAGTGTCACAGACCTTATGCTAATGTTTGAGAAAGAGATCAGAGTCTATTGTGACCTGTAGGCACCTATGCTCATGCAAATGAGGACTACTATATAGGGCACACCTAATTTCATTCAGAATAGTTGATGTTATTTTGATTTAGTAAGTCCTGTATCAGAGAAATACACAAAATCACTCTAGTTGGAAAAGACCTTTGGGATCATCACATCGAACCACCAACCCTGTTCTACAAAGTTCACTCTTAAACCAGATCCCTCAACACCGCAACCTTAAACACTTACAGGGATGGTGACCCAACCCGTCCCTGGGCAGCGTATTCCAGTGCCTGACCACTATTTCTGTGAAAATATTTTTTCCTAATGTCCAGTCGAACCCCCCCCCGTGGCAGTTTGAACCCATTCCCTCTTGTTCTGTCACTAATTGCTTGTGAGTAGAGATCAGCACCAGCCTCTTCACAACGTCCTTTCAGGTAGTTGTAGAGAGAGATGAAATTTCCTCTCAGCCTCCTCTTTGAACTAAAGAGCATCAGCTCTTTCAATCAGTCTAAGATTTGTTCTCCAGGCCACTCACCAGCCTCATTGCTCTCCTCTGCACTCACTCCAGCACCTCAATATCTCTCTTGTACTGAGGTGTCCAGAACTGGACACAGTACTCAAGATGTGGTCTCACCAGTGCTGAAGACAGGGGGACAATCACCTCCCTACTCTTGCTGCCCTTCAGCATAGTGGGTATTTTTTTTAGTGTTTCCTGTGTGGTTTGTAGATTTTCTAGAGCAAAACAGGAAGTAAATTGATCTGATTGAAAATTGAAGTTGCAACCCATAGTAAAAGGATAAAGAAGCATCAAGTTATTTATCAAACTAATAAGGGCTAGTTTTGTTTTCTGGATGTCAGCCTAGCAAGATGGAGGATTATTCATCCATTTCTGCAGGCAAAGAGACTTAGCAGAGCATGCTTCCTGCAGTTGGGTCAAAATGTGCCATATAGTGAAATCCTGAATGAGTTTATTTGTATAGAATGAAGTCTGAAGTTGGGGTGTGGATTGCAATGCTGGAGTTCCTTGCTTGCAATCTGGACAGCTACCTGAATTCTAAGATTCTAGAGAGTTGCATCTTTAGATTTTGTTTGCAGTAGCTTTATTTAACTTTTTATGATGCTCAATTTGAAAACATGGAATGTGCTTTTCATGTTCAAAAAGAAACCAACAAGTCTGTGCCATACTCCTGCTAGGTGTAGCTAATGAGAAGCAGCGGAGGTTGTTGTACAACTTGGAGATGGAACAAATGGCTAAAACAGCTAAAGCCCTCATGGAGGCTGTAAGCCATGCAAAGGCTCCTTTTACTAGCGCTACTCATCTGGATCACGTCAGACCCATGTTCAAAGTGAGTGTGAACTTCTTACGTCCTCATTGCTAAGAGTTTTTAGCATGGAAAAAAGTGGGAAATTCATTAGATAGTGCCACAGGTGGACTCTTTGGATGTATTTGGATTCAGTTTCTTAGTGTGTTGGGATGGGATTATAATACATTCCTGAACTTTCTTTCTTTAGCTGGTATGGACTCCGCTGCTGGCAGCTTACAGTGTTGGCTTGCAGAACTGTGATGACACAGAAGTGGCCTCACTTTGTCTGGAAGGAATTCGATGTGCAATTAGAATAGCCTGTATCTTTGGAATGCAGGTTTGTATGAGACTTGGTATGGTGCTTGCCAAGGGCAAGATAAGGTTACACATAGAAAACTAAGAGTCTCATCTGATTTGAAATCACAAAATGAATTACAGTCTTGTTTTAATTTGTTTTGAGATCTGGATATACTCAAATTTGTCTTCAGCTCTGCTCTTTTATTGCTGAGTCTTCTGTTTAAGAGAATAACATGAAGTCTCCTTCATCTGCAAAGTGCTCTAATATAATTGCCAACTATGCACAGAGGAAAAATTGTGTAGGTGTTCTGGACAATCAGCTTTCTCTAGCTCTTCATGGACTTGATTACAATGCTTTTTCTCTTGTAGCTTGAACGAGATGCTTACGTACAGGCACTTGCTCGTTTTTCCTTGCTGACTGCCAGTTCCAGTATTACAGAAATGAAACAGAAGAACATAGATACCATCAAGACACTGATTACAGTTGCTCACACAGATGGCAACTATCTTGGAAACTCTTGGCATGAGGTAAACATTTAATGACTTTTAATAGTTCAACTGCGTTGTCCTTTTGAAAACTTGAAGGATTTTGTTCTGCTACTTCCATTTCTTAGTAACTGCATTTAGCTCCCAGCATGTCAGAACCCCATTTCAAATATACAGATGCAAGTCCTTTCTTCTGTATCTTCATATACGTATGTGTGTGTGTGTGTGTAATGTACAGCGGTTTTTTTTTTTTTAAGACCCAATAGACGCTGTGTGACCAGTATTGGAATTTTTGTAGGTGCTATGTAATGGTGGTATGTAATTAAAACCACGTTAAAACTTCATTTGACGTCAGACAATTCCACACAGAAGCCATCGTATTATTATATGTAAAGAGAAATATTCTAGTTCACAGGTCCAGATTTGCTTCTGCAGCCTTTGGCAGCGCTTACACCACCATCACAAGAAAAAATTAGGGCATGCATTCCAAGAGCTCTTTAGTCAGATCTAAATCTGTTGCTTCTGAAAGGGCATTCCTGCCACATTGTGTTCTCTGGCACTAGACTTTGGCTAGAGGAGCCTAAATGTGCTCTAGCTGGCAAATTACTCGGACCTGGCTTACAGCATACCCTCACCAAGGCTTGTGCCAGTCTGAGGGACCTTGTAGTGTGGGGATAAGAAAGAAGTAGTCAGTTCTGTGCTGATGGCAAGTCACAGCTTGGGTGTTTCCACATCATCACATCATGGTGCCTGCCATAATTCACCCTCTTCATCAGTCTGAGACAGTGGACTCTCTAGGTCAACTCCAAGATGTTTTTAAGTTTGAAAGTTGATGGTCTGAGGGGTGTTAACTAGTAGTTCAGCAGTATCTGACATTATCTCTTTTCTTGTATTGGGATGACTTGTGGCAGCTAGTGGTCTCAAATGAATTGCTCAACTTTATTCCCAGTTCAGTTACATCAAAACTGCTGCTGTTGTCTTTAACCCTTAAAGTTGTTTTAAGGGTTAGAGAACCTGGGAAGGTTTATAATATTAAATATAAATATGTGTTAAGAATAAAATTATGATGTCCAGAAACATAATTTTTAAGTATATTTTGGTATAGATCTTGAAATGTATCAGCCAGCTGGAATTGGCACAACTTATAGGAACTGGAGTGAAAACTCGATATTTGTCTGGCTCTGGGCGTGAAAGGGAAGGAAGCATTAAAGGCTACACATCTGGAGGGGAAGAGTTTATGGGCCTGGGATTAGGTAAGATTATTCATCTTGGACTTCACAAAGATGTACATGTAAATGAAGTGTGATGGCTAAGAAAGCTCAGTGTTATAAGAGATTAAAATATATTTACTTGCTTGCAGGGGATGCTATATTGGAGTAATGAGATGGCTAATGGAACCATGTGTTTCAAAAGACGTAATTACAGAATCTGTTCTAATTTTGAGATTGATATTTAACAAAACTCCTCCAAATTTATTTGTTGGAATACATTGTCAAAACTGTTGTACTATACTTACCAAGCCATTTATCTGTAGAAACTAATAGATGTTCCAGTGGTTAATAATGGATTTTCCAAAGAAGTATGCTTCAGTTCTTTTGGTTCCTATAGTCTGTGCAAGGACCAAACCTTAGATTTTGAGCTGTAAATTAGAGGGACAAGGCAAGCTGCCTTAATCTGTGAAAAACCATGAAGAAACCCTTTTAATCTGGAAAGTGTATAGTTGATCACAGATTGAGAGAACATTAGGGATTGGAAGGGACCTCAAAAGATCATCTAGTCCAGTCCCCCTGTGCAGGATCGCCTAGATCAAGTAGCACAGGAACATATCCAGGCTGGTTTTAAACCTCTTCAGAGAAGGAGACTCCACAACCCTCCTGGGCAGCCTGTTCCAGTGCTCTGTCACCTTCACTATGAAGAAGTTCCTTCTGATATTTATATGAAACCTCTTATGTTCCAGCTTATACCAATTGCCCCTTGTCCTGTCACTAGATGACATTGATAAGAGCCTGGCTCCATCCTCCTGACAACCACTCTTCACATATTCATAGACATTAATGAGGTCACGCCTCAGTCTCCTCTTCTCCAAACTAAAGAGACCCAGCTCCATGATGCTGAATCCAACAGAGCTGTGCCCAGCATTACCTACTTATGTCTTGCTTAGAGTTAGCATTTTATAGCAACATTTTCTCGTTTCCAATCTTATTAGCAGCGTTGCATCCTCTTAACTTAATAAACATGTGAAAACACAATGCCCAAGGGGGGAAGAAACATAATTCTCACTGGATGTTTAATTTTCTAATAATCTGGCACAGACATGGCAAAACACCATCTGCTCTATGTGAGCTACAAGTTAATGGGAAGCAGTAGTCACGTTTCTTTGTATAAAGATGGGGTTAATATAAAATCAAGATTTCTTTATGGTGCTTACTAGTTTTGAATGGCTTTTATTGCAGGTAACTTTGTTGGAAGCGGAGCTGATAAGCGACATATGGCGAGCCTTCAAGAATCTGTAGGAGAGACCAGTTCACAGAGTGTAGTCGTGGCAGTAGACAGGTACTGAGAATATAATCTCTGGGGAAAACATGACTTGAGTTACTAGCCTTTCTTGCTTTATTTGCAGACTCTGACAGAGACTTCTGCTATGAAGCTCATTTCTTTTTTGAGAAAGGTATTGATACTCAGATGCTTTCTCAGAACCCATTAAGTATGTTATCTCTCTTGTGACTATTAGGTGCCTAAAGTCAATCTGTATGACTAAAGGTAGTGTGCTGTGAGAATGGACACTGTGTGCATGCATGTTTTAACACCTTCTTTTGGTGTAGGCCAGTGAAGACCAGAATTATACAGATACAAGGATGATTAGGGGTTGGAAGGGACCTCCAGAGGTCATCAAGTCCAACCCCCAAATTAAGTTGGTATTACAGGATTTGGTTGGTTTTTTTGCAAATCTGTTTGATAAATGTCACTAACATAGGAGTGTGTAGTCTTTGTATTTGGGATTGGGTTCTTCCTTTTTTATTCTTTTTTTTTTTTTTTTTAGCTTGGACAGGACAGATCGTTGTCTTTCTCCCTTGTCCTTCAAAAGTGTTGTCTAAAGAGCTGCTTCTGTTGTAAACCATGTGTTGGAAGAGGACTTTTTTTATAATTATTGAAAGTATAGGGCAAGTCTGTAGTATCATGCATTTAGACTTGTAGCATTTGTGGTAACAAAACTGCGTCTTACCTTATCAAAGTCTAAAAGACTGCTTATCAGTGTTCTTTATGAACTACATTGGTGGTCTGAAGTCCTCTCAAGTCTCTGAACATCTAAAGAGGAAGATGGGACAGTGTCACATCAATAGTCCTCCTGCTGTTTGTTTGAAGGCCACAGCTTTAAAGGATTCTTGAATCATGAAAAGATCAAGCAGGTGACTGGCATCCAGTGAAGTCTTGTAGCAAAATTTTCATGATGTCTTTTTATTGTTTCTATGAAGTTTAGCACAGCATCCCCCAAATGAGCGTTCCCGCTATACTTGCCTGTGTGTTTCCCGCAGTGGGGAAGCTGCATAGTAGGCTATGACTCACAACCGGGAAGGGGATGTGCTTAGGCTAGGAGAAAGAAATGAAATGCTGTCAAAGAGCAAGGATAAAAACTCACCGAGTTCATGGCATGGAGGATTGTAAAGTATCCCCAGGAGGCGGGCTTCTGCCTGCTGCATGAAAATGTCATTGACTCTTGTGTCTGCCCAGCTAAAGATGCACTTCATTTGTTTGTTCACAGGATATTTACAGGATCAACTAGGCTGGATGGAAATGCAATAGGTATGTATGCAGAGCATGGGGTGGGCTTCAGGAACTCTTCAGTGCAACATCCTGAACTCACAGTAGTTTGTTTTAATGTTCAGTTGACTTTGTCCGATGGCTATGTGCTGTTTCCATGGATGAGCTGGCTTCCCCACACCATCCACGCATGTTCAGCCTGCAGAAGATAGTAGAGATCTCATATTACAATATGAATCGCATTAGGCTGCAGTGGTCAAGGATTTGGCACGTGATTGGAGATCACTTCAATAAGGTACTTTTTTTTTTTTAAATCAAGTGACAGGACATAAATGAATGGCAGGATGTTTTAATCAGCTTTTTCCTTTTATCTTCATAGTAGTGTGGGTTGGCATATTTAAACAAAAAATTCTAGCTGGCTGGCTGAGCCCATAGAGTTGTGGTGAATGGGGTCCAATCCAGTTGGTGACCAGACACGAGTAGTGTCCCTCAGGGGTCAGTTTTGGGACCAGTCTTGTGTAACCCAATGACCTGGGTGAGGGGATGGAATGCACCCTCAGTAAATTTGCAGATGACACAAAATTAAGCAGCAGTGTCAATCTGCTGGAGGGTAGGAAGCTGCTGCAGAGGAATTTGGACTCGCTGGAGCGATGGGCTGAGGTCAATGGGATGAGGTTTAACAAAGCTTAGTGCTGGGTCACGCACTTCGGTCACAACAACTCCTAGCAGCTACAGTCTGGGGGAAGAGCCCTATGAGGAGAGGCTGAGGGAGCTGGGATTGTTTAGCCTGGAGAAGAGGAGACTCAGGGGGGACCTTATTGCT